>JAODAL010006785.1:0-130485 GCA_025379985.1 Phyllomedusa bahiana
CTTCAGTTTTTAAACCTTTCCCACACTGCTGTTTGGCTGTGCTGCAAACTCTCTTTCAGAAGCAAAAACACCTTCTAAGGCAATTAGATGAGGAAGGATGGCACTCATGATTCAAGTCTGTTCCTATTGACTTTCTTAATAACTGTATGGTATTTCTTCCTATTAACTGATACATGGAAATTCTGACCTCATGCTGAGGCCATGGAAAGAGTCATTAGCTGGTAATTATGGTATAATCTATGTGTAAATATTTATGATGCACAAAAAATGGCAAGTAATGAGTATTTAAAATTGGTATGAAGTAAAGTATCTGATGTGTCAAGGTGTTTGTACTTTGCAGGTGTTTAGCACTCCTGTGGAACCATTTGAGTCGCTCTCTGCCCTGGAGATTGCAGAACAACTAACGTTACTAGATCATCTGATCTTCAAGAAGATCCCATATGAGTGAGTTATCACAACTTATAAAATACTATGAATACTTAAACCACTATCTCATCACATAATACATTTTACACCATACACACAGATCATCAGCAGTCATTGTCCTGACTACATTGTTTTCACACACCTTCAGATACCTTCATGGTGCCTCTTCCTAATGAGAAATGTTGCCATTTTGAATGACAGTAATGTTCTGGCTTATCAAACTGTAGCACAGCTAGCCTAGACAATCATTTAAAGTAAAATTGACGTGGGAAGCTTGCAAATGAAATAACAAATATTTCCACCATTCATCATTATTAAAAATTCTGCACCGTTTTTGATTTAGCTGTTCCTTTAGTGATCCATTGTTTACAGCTCATCTCCAGGGGATACGACCAGGGCTGTGAGCTTCTCAGTCCTGGTCGCACATGCTCAGGCATAACTTCTCCTCTCAGGCAGCTACTGAGTGTTCAAACGCCAGGTGCTGTCATTCAACGCCTGTCCTCTGTGCTACTTTGTAATTAGTCAAACAGTGCAAATAAATAAAAAAAGAAACCTCAATCAGGTCTGTGCACTGATAAAGAGAAATAATATCCACAGGTTTGGTTCCTACTGGGATTTGAACCTAGGACCCTTGTGCCTGGAGGCAAAAACTTTACCTCTCAGCTACTCACCATACTTTACATAAACAGACCTTTCTTTGACTAGAGTGAGGAAAGGCCTGGTGATGTCATTCTGCTAGGTCAAATGATATGCAATTCAAACAAATCACACACGCCCCCTTCTGAGCACACAGAGTTGAAGAGCTGGATGCAGGAGGTATGAAATAAGATCGTGGCAAAACCCCTTTAAAGACAGTATGGTTCCTCCACTACATCTTGTTTATGGAGAGTTGGAGTGTTTGGACAGTTCTAGAGACCAGAGACATTTCACTTTTCTCAAACCCCTGCTGCCACAGTAGTGGATCTTGAGACTAGATATCTAATCATTCCTTGGAGTCAGTGAGACATCTCATTGTGTATGAATGGCTTCACATGTTACTTGTACATTATTATATTGTACTAGCAAATACAGAGATCTTCTATTCCATTGGTGAATGATCAACAGTGATTGTTCCATGGTCCTACATGGTTTCTTTTCTCATCATTTTTACTATATAAATGTATTTTATTTCTTACAGTAATCATTTGCCATATTTTTTCCTACAGAGAATTTTTTGGCCAGGGCTGGATGAAAGCAGACAAGAATGAGAGGACACCCTATATCATGGGCACAAGCAATCACTTCAACCATGTAAGTCAATGTTAAGCTATGTCTGCAGCCATAGCATGGCTAATCCTCATAAGAGTTAATTCATGGAGGTCACATTACATACTTAAAGTTCGCCCACAGATGTATTTTATGCAGTAAATATGAGATGCATAGGAACAGTTCATTCATGTTAGTGTCTGCCAAGTACTGCTAATTGGGCTGCTTGTTATAATGCTAGTATGGTTATTATATACACCAAGTACTCTACCTTCTATGAACTCTTGTCAACTGGCAATATTGACAAAAGTGCAAACTATTGCGGAGTAGAGAGCGAGTGCTTCCTGCTCCGCAATAGGACTCTGGCACAGACAGCGTGAGTGATATCACGCTGCCTGCAGGTAGAGCCTCAGAGCAGCAGGGAAAGGTAAGTACTTGTATTTTTATACAAACCCTGCCTTTAACTGCCTATGGGGGGACATATAACTGCCTATAACTACCTATACCTACTATGGGGAACATATATCTGCCTGTATCTGACTATGGGGGACATTTACCTGTCTATACCTGCCTATGGGGGGAAATTTACTTGCCTATACCTGCCTATTACTGCCTATGGGGGGGACATATACGTGCCTATACCTGACTATGAGAGACATATACCTGCCTATGGGGGGACATATACCTGCCTATACTTGCCTATATCTGCCTATAGGGGGGACAAATACCTGCTATGGGGCACATATACCTGCCTATGGGGACATATACCTGCCTATGGGGGAAATATACCTGTCTATAGCTATCTATTGGGGGACATATACCTGCCTATGGGGGACGTAAAACTGCCTATACCTGCCTATGTAATTGGTATACATTTTTATTTTTGAAATTTACCTGTGGCCGCTGCATTTTCCACCCTAGGTTTATACTCGAGTCAATAAGTTTTCCCAGTTTTTCGTGGCAAAATTAGGTGCCTCGGCTTATATTCGGGTCGGCTTATACTCGAGTATGTATATAATCGCGTTTTTGATGAACTGATGTATTTCGGCTTACTATTGCCTGAATAAGGATGAGTTATTTATGCTGTTACAACCACAATTGCTTGTTTGCAGTCAAATTGCAGCAAGTCAGTGTTTTCCTGTGAAGGAAAAAGTTGTGATCTTGTGACAACAGTAGAGACCCATAAAATTTCTGTTTAAGTTAATGCCGCAATTTTACAATTTAGCTCATTATTACTAGATCTTTAGAATTGAGTTATTCTCCATGATGAAATGCAGTATAGTGCCTGATAATGTCATGCATCAGAAACCGCAATTCCTGAAAATGTAGTAATCCTGTTTATTTGATGTGTCAGATGAGTAACCTGATTGCCACTGAGATCTTACGAAGTGAAGAGCCAGCAACGCGAGGAGGTATCATGGAGAAGTGGGTGGCAGTGGCTGATATTTGTCGGTGTCTACACAATTACAACGCTGTTCTGGAAATTACATCATCACTGAATCGCAGCGCTATATTTCGGCTCAAGAGGACCTGGATCAAAGTGTCTAAACAGGTGATGCAGTAATATTCTGATAAATATGGGTCCACCAAGGACTCAAATGATCAAAATGGGTTCCATAGTTAAGAACTAAACCTCAGCGGAAGGTCTGAATAGAAGTCAGAGAGAGATGGAGTCATAGCTAGTAGGGGCTATACAGCATTCACTCCAGGTGCTGGATTCCTGAGGAGATATTAAAAAAACAATTTTACCAAGGAATTAAGAAATAGGGCTAAGTTGATTAACTGAATATTTGCCACAGGTAAAGGAAAGCCTAACTATGCCCCCCCCTCCTCCATAGCCAAAACTGTATAATAAGGCTATTGGCCCTCAAATTATTTTTTACAGTACCAGATTAACAAGACTGTTGGACCTGGGATTTGCTGAAATTTTAATTAGACATGGCTGTCTTGCATAATTCATTGTGGATTAGTAGGTATACAAATTGGATACTGTAACATGTTTACCCTGTGCACTGAATTTGAGCCAGTCTAGCGTTTAATAATTTATTTACCCCGTTCTAAACCACTCTATTTTCTTAATAGACAAAGACCTTAATTGACCGACTTCAGAAGTTGGTGTCTTCAGAAGGACGATTTAAGAATCTGAGAGAGGCCTTAAAGAAGTAAGATGTTTTCTTGTACATCATTTTTGTATGTTCGCTTGAAAGGCACATAGGTTTAAAGGGGTATTTCCATATTTTAATTTCTCTGTAGCAGCTGGTTCCTTGCAGGAAATAGAATGAGTGAGTGGCCAGAAAAAATACAAATTTTAGTGCAGACATGGGAAGTGCAAATTGCTTGACAATTCCCCCCCCACCCCCTTTAACTGTAAAAAAAAATCACTCGATTAGGGCAATATTTTTTCCACTACCTGTAATCAATGAAGGTTCACATTGATTGACAACAAGCAGAAACTATTTTGGAAATTTGTATAGCTAATTATCCTATTATATAAAGAATATCATTTATTTGCTAAAACTGCTAGAGCCTTTTGAAGGGGTTGTCTCACTACATTGATTTATCTTACCTCAGTCCTGTTTACTTGGTTTCACTTTGAATTCAGGGGCGTGTTTACTGGCTTCCACTAGGCTGCAATAGAAGCCAGGTCTGTAGCTATAGTAACCAGTGCAGGCAGTCTATCAGGATAGAGCAAACAGGTCTGTAGCTATAGCGACCTGAGTAGCTGATGCAGCCCATACAATAGGGGATATCTAGGAATAGGTAGGACACGGTTAATGGACACATATTGCAAAGCGATTTGTTTTTGCAACATCTTTAACATAAAAAGAAATCCTTATAGTGAGACAACCCCTTTAAGCTAGGAACCACCACCATATGCTCATCTTAGCGAGGACCTTATGCTCACCTACAGCAAAACCTCTTCTACCTGTGATTTTCTAGGTCATTCAATGGATCTCTATTAACCTAATTGCAAGAGGAGCCAATTTATGCGTTCCCAACTTTACATGATGCAGAGCTTTATGTATGCATATTTCACTTCCTGCTGTCTTGTCACCATGTTGTAACGCCATGAAGAACCACATTTTATTTGGCTTTCTCCACTGTCACCAGCTGTGACCCTCCCTGTGTGCCATACCTGGGGATGTACCTGACTGATTTGGCATTTATAGAGGAAGGAACCCCCAATTACACAGAGGATGGCCTGGTCAATTTCTCAAAGATGAGGATGGTGAGTTGTATATAAGGGTGAGTCACAAATTATCCACACTCTGGCTGTAGAAATTACCTTAATCAACTCTCAGAAAAGACAAATACAATATTTTTCTACATAATTCCTTGCTTTTTAATACATCTGTCAATAAACTTTAGTATTCCTTCTTTACAAAATGGTTTAGGCTGAGCTGCGAGCCATGACTGCACCGTAGTCTTCAGCTCTTCATCAGATGTGAACCGTTGTTCCTTTAGGGCTTCTTTCAGGGAAACAAACAGGTGATAGTCGTATGGGGCAAAATTCGGATTTATGTACTTCCCGTCAAATCCTTTTCTTGTATGATTCATTGAGGGACACAGAATTGACATTGGGTATAGGCTGGTAGTAGGAGGTGGCAATAAGCAAAAAAGGCGAAGTGAAAGCCCCAACCAGCATCCTACATCCCAGCTGCAGGCACTGAACTAATCAGTTTGTGCAAAAGTAGTAGGAACGACTGGGAGAAGTTAACAGAAGGTAAACCCATAAAGTTCTAGCAAAACACCGGGGATGGGTAAGAATTGAGCAGTGGAAGCCGTGCAGTGAAGACCAGCGGATGCTGAAGCACCAAAAGACTGGGTGGGAGCTATGTCCCCCAATGAATCAGGCAAGCAAAGGATTTTACAAGTACAAAAATCCTAATTTCTTGTCATTATCATTGGGGGACACATAAATGACAATAGGATGTCCAGAAGCAGTCCCCAAGGGAGGGAACAAGAAAGCCTAGGATGATTGGTAACGAAGGCATGTACCTCCATAACCCTGCAAGCAAACCAAATATAACAGGATGCGAATGTGCACATTGCCTATTAAAAGA
Organism: Phyllomedusa bahiana; assembly: GCA_025379985.1. Taxonomy (NCBI): domain Eukaryota; kingdom Metazoa; phylum Chordata; class Amphibia; order Anura; family Hylidae; genus Phyllomedusa; species Phyllomedusa bahiana. The sequence goes on from JAODAL010006785.1 coordinate 5,736, forward strand.
AGGCAAGCAAAGAAGGCAATTTAGCTGCCAAACACACCTGCAGAGCAGAGGCTCGATAGCACAGTGGCTACGTACGGTGACCGTTGTAAAAAATAGAAAACACTACCAAGATTGCTGTATTTTGTTCCTTCTGCCTCAATAAACCTTGATAAAAATATATTTAAGCATCATATGAACCTCATAATGGCACCAATAAAAACGTTAACCTTTATAAGTGTTGTTTTGAATACCTTGAGAGATGCAGTTTCTTACATGGAGTCATTTATTGGGGTGTCTAACATAAGGGCCCCTCAAGGCCACATCAGAACTGGATTGGTCCTTCAAAAAATCAGTGTTACAAATTTTCTTGAAAATGTTCAAATTTGCTACAGAATTTAAGAGTCCCCTAATCGCCTAAAAAAAAAAGAGATCATTTAAAAAATGATGTCAACATAAAGTAGACTTGGGTATGACTATCTGTCTTACACGCAGACATTTTTAAACTTTGTAAACTGCTAATTTTTCTACTTTTTTATATTTTCACAAATAAACAAGGATTGTTTTGACAAAAATTAATTGCTAACTTAAAGTACAATGTGTCACGAGAAAACAATCTCAAATGCACATAAATAGGTAAAACCATTAAAAATGTATTCCCCGATAAAGTGACACATGTCAGATTTGAAAAAAGGGCTTGGTTCTTAAAGGGGTTATCTCACTACATCTATTCATCTTACCTCAGTCCTGTTTTTTCAGTTTCACTTTTGAATTCAGGGATGTGTTTACCGGCTTTTACTGGCTACTACTGGTCTGCAGTGATGAGGACACCAGGTCTGTAGCTATAGCAACCAGCACTGACAGCCTATCAGCAGAGATCAAACAGGTCTGTAGCTATAACGACCTGAGGAGCTGATGCAGCCCAAACAAGAGGGGATATCTAGGAATAGGTAGGACACAGTTAATGGACACATATTGCAAAGTGACTTGTTTTTGCAAGATCTTTAGCATAAAAAGCAATCCTTATAGTGAGACAACCCCTTTAAGTCGAAAACAGGCTTAGACCTTATGGGGTTAATCTGCCTGTTAGAGCGCAGTAATGTGCCTGGCTGTGTACAGATTTATGCCACCTGTTAGTGTGGTTGGCTGAAATCACATTATACATTACCTTGCCTGTAATAGGCTTTTAGTGTAGTCGGCTGATATCATATCACATTATTTCTCCTGCAATAGGCTTTCAGGGTGGTTGCTGGTGATCACCTCACTCAATTACTCCCTGCAATTAAGGGGGTAAGGCTACTGCATGTGTGGCAAAGATGAATGTTAGGTGACAAGAGAGGCTGAACCGCATCTCAAAATAACAGCTCCTGAGTGTGACGGCCTGTGCAGCAGAGTCAGGGACCCTGTCTACTAGACAAGGGTAATGGTTGTTGCATAGCATTGGCATGTGAACCACCTCATGTGACACCCCCTGCATATCACCTCTCTATAGGTATCCAAAACAGAAGTGTCTCCAGGGCATTACTATCCTATAAAGGAGCTCTGATTCACGGCAATACACTAATTGCACGGGGCCCTCCCATGGGCTAATCATGGGCCTTGCACAAATATCAGAGAAACGTTGTCTGTAAGTCACAAGATGTAACTGCACTGTAATCACTTATATGCAGGGTCGTAGCCATAGGGGGTGCAGTGGGCCCTGGAGCCTTAGGAGGCCCAAAAGCCCTTCTACTGCATGAGGAGAGACCAGTATTATAAATGGCACAAGGTTGGTGGGGGCCATTTTATGGATTTTGCACTGGGGCCCCGGAGCTTTAAGTTATGCCTCTGCTTATATGTCTGCAGAGTCTGTGTTCACTGGTGTCACAACTATATGGTCACTGTATTGTAGTAATATCCAGTCTGTAGGGCAATTGTGTACACTGGTAAATATTCTATATGGTCACTGTATGGTGGTAATATACAGTCTGCAGCGCCTGTGTACAACTGGTATCTACCACTATATGGTCACTGGATGGGAGTAATATACAGTCTGCAAAGCACATTGGTATCTACCACTATATGGTAACTGTATGGGGATAATAAACAGTATGTAGGGCACCTGTATACAACTGGTATCTACCACTATATGGTCACTGTATGGCAATAATATACAGTCTCCAGAGCCTGTGTACACTGGTATCTACCACTAAATGGTCACTATATGAAGGTAATATACAGTCTGCAGAGCCTGTTTACACATATCTCCCACTATATGGTCACTGTATGGAGATAATATAGTCTTTAAGGCACCTGTGTACACTGGTATATACTACTATATGGCAGTAATATTGGTCTCTGTATATCTTTATTCAGTAATAGTATAGGGGTATTATTCAGACACTATGTGGTGGTAATTTGTGGTCGTGTTCTGGCGGTATAATCAGGTCGTTATGTAGTAGTGCTATTGGTAATGTTGGTCTTGGTATAATGGGACTTGTTTGGTAGCAGTATGATGGTGATATCTATGGTGAGGTAATCGCACCTTGTATTATATAATTTCTGCATAACTTAAGAGGTCCCGGTAAAGGTTTGTGGTTTTGCCCAGGCTTCTCTAGTTACGCCCCTGAATGTGCTCCTTTCGCCCTCAGGGCGGATTACCGACTAAAGTGGCAACCACAATAACAGCACCCTTAACTGATAAGGAGAAAGACCTCCATCACCACCTGCAAGAGAAAAAAATAAATAAAACTAAAAGAAGTGCAGCAGACCTGCACACACTGCATGTCATGTTTGCCGCTTACATACGGTAAATCAAAACTGATTTAGCTCAGTGCCTGCAGCTGGGATATAGGATGCTGGGTGGGGCTTTCACTTTTTTGCTTAGTGCCACCTCCTACTAGCAGCCTATACCCAATGTATGAGTACAGGGAGAATGCTTTAACACCTCAAAACAAAGGTTTTGGGAAGTGTCGACATTATGGGCAACAGTGTGCTGACATGTATTGCCATGCAACACCACAACACCCTTAAAGGGGTTTTGCCACGATCTAATGTTGACGTGGGATCCTCAAAAATGGCTATTTAATCACTTTTCTAAATATAAAAAAAGTGAAGCCTCTGACAGATACAGCCTGACTAAGATGCCCTTAGTTTCCTGACAGTTAACATTAGACACGACCAGTAGCTGATCTGGCCACGCTTGCATTGTTTGCACTTCTTATCTGATGGCAGGGAACATTTATGAGCTTTGAAGGGACTGGGTAGAAAAGATCCTGTGTCTTTTGTATGGAGAATCCACTGGTTGTAATGTAATTATCTGAGTAAACATGCAGACACCCCCTGGCTCTCTGCTCAACCTTCCTCTCCCCCCTGCAGCAGTTCGTGAACAAATGAAACTGTTCGTTCATTTGTTCAAGGAGCTTATCTTCTCTCCTGAGCAGAGAAGAGGGAGAAACTTGCATTGGGGGTGGAGTGATGACATCACAGAGGAGGTACTTGTTTTTTTAAACACAGAAACACAACGCCCCTTTTTCAAGCCTCAAGAGGGGAGTATCAGCCTGTTAGGTGAGGAACTCACTTCTTGGCAAAACCCCTTTAAGCATGGTTCACTTCTGCATTGTGTTTACCGTTGTTCTGCTCCATTTGGGACACAGAAAAACACTGATGCCTATTCACTTCTACAGAGTTTTTAAGCTCTCAGTTTGCATCAGCTTGTCTCTGTTCCGTCAGGAATCAGTTTTTTTGACTAAAGAAATAGCGTTGTCTGCTGCGCTATTTTTTCTGTTCAAAAAAAACATATATGATGGACAGGACCCTTCAGTTTTTTTTACATTGACGTCAATGGTGAACGGATACAAACAGCTATCAGTTTGTACATCAGTTTTTTTTTCTCTATTCTGTTCAAAGCTGAAGACCCAACGCAGATATGAACCAGTCCTTAGATAGCAGTCCTCCTCTTCTTTATAGCTGACACTTGTTCGACCTTTCTTGAACATCTCCATCCATGTACAGTATACACACGTTTTCATGAAAAAACATGAAAGTCTTCAATAAATATCAGCACTCAGACCACAATCACTGCACGCCGCTCTTCTTTTGTGAAAATCACCAGTGGGGGCCACATTCAGACCTGCACAGGAGTGATTGGGGAGAAGCAACCTAGCATGGAAAGTGTTGATAACGCAGTGCCGCCAATAGACATTTTAATATAACTGAAGAGCCCTTATAAATGCAGACATACAACAGGTAATGCTTTATAAATAAATGACATGGCAGAAATAAGAAGGAAATGATTCTTCATATTTGTTTAACTAAATCAGGAAATTTTTATTCCAAACCCTAAAAGATACTTCTAACGTCAGAACAGGTTATAGATGCATTTGGTTTTTTTTCTATTATGTCATTCACACGGATTATTTTTTCGCGGATTTAGGATGGTTTACTCGTCATCGTTGAAATCATTCAATGAAATTTTTAAAGTCAGCCATTTTCTATTCATTCAATAAAAAGTTACGGCTCGTCGTTCACACGACGCGTAGTTCCGTGCCGGATTGCCGCCGCGGATTGACGACGGCAATCCGGACGGAAAAAAAATGTGCATGTCAATTATTTACGGACGGATTCACCACCTTCAATGATTGGAGATGGTGAATCCGTCAGGAAATCAGTTACAAATACGTGCCACACTTAGTGACAGTTATTTGCAACTGATTTTCAACTGATTTCAGAACGTATTTACGATCGGCAATCTGATGTAAATACGTTCTGAAATAAGCCGTATGAACATAGCCTTATTGTACAATGTAAACAATTACATATTTTTGGTGATCTGAGGAATGGTTTCCTCTCATTAGTTTGTATTAATGCTGATTCAATGACCTATATTTAAATTTAGATTTCACATATCATTCGGGAGATAAGACAGTTCCAGCAGACCTCCTACAAGATAGAACATCAGCCTAAAGTAAGTAAGACTGTCGCTGCAAATCTAGATGTACATCACCCATCCGCTGTCAGTGTCTCCCACTAATCAATAGACTCCAGGAATAGGACTTATTGTATTAAAAAGAGGTTGTCCAGCTTTTAGACAACTTATAGGAACATAGAAGATTGATCATAAAACATGTCCCCAGTTTTTTAAATGTCTTATTAAAGAATTCTGAATTATTATAGGAAGGTCCGGGACTCTCTTCTTTTAGCAAGAATGAAGAGCAGCTACCAGGCATGTCTCTTAAGAGATTAGGAGCGACATGTATGATTTTTGGCACTTTGGCGCCAATTTTTATGGACATTATAATAGTGTAGAATGCTCCTGAATTTATGAACCCGGTCTACTGCGGGTCACAAATCAGGTGCATTCTAGCGCTAAGATGACAATTCTGGCTCAGGTAAACCACTTTGAAAGTGGTTTACCTGTTCCAGCAGTAATGCGCCTATTTTTGCCATTCTCCTGTTCATAAATGTGTAGAATCGTATGGTTCTAGTGCGCCCCGCCTCTCGCACGCCCCCGATATCAGGCGCATTACAAAGTGCCGTGGGCGCTCTGTAATGCCCCTGGTACTGCCGTGCGGGAGATTTAAAACTAAAGCAAACGGGACTGCGCTAGATCTCGGACTGTATAGACGCCAGACTTCTGGTGCAGCCCCGTCCATACATGTCGCCCTAGGTTCTCATGTAGTCGCTGCTTTTAGTGGATGCTCTTAACCTCATCAAGTTGGACTTTCACGTACAGCAGACATGTCTATGTAGGAGACTAGCCGTAGAAACATTGCTCTAGATATAGTGGGGCACATTTATTAAGGCAGTTGTGCCAGAATTCTGGCGCAATTTGCACCCATAATAATGTTGTCCATGCTTTGCACCACATTTATCACGTGTTTTAGACACTTTCTAGACACTTCTGTGCTCCGCCTAACAAAAGGGGGATTGGCTTAGAGCACGACACATTAGTGCCATAAAGTAAGCCAACTAATATAAGGTGTAAAGTTAGACTAGACAGTCTAAACCTGTGCAAGCTTTATCAACACAATGTTAAATGTGGTGTATTTTAAGACTCCAGTCTAAGTTTACACCGTTAAGTGTTAGACAGTATTGAAAATGTGCCCCAGTGTTTCTCAACATCTCTAACCCATGTACCCATCAAATTACATCAGAGTATACCTAAGGATATGATCACACATGTACAGCATGAAGACAGTGCAGATACCCCATGATGTGTACGCCTGGGGTACACACACTGCTAAGGCTTGACCCATGCATGAATTACCTAGAAGCTAAAACACCTCCATGAATTAGACACCGAGTGACAACTGTGTAATGCTTCATTTTACCTGGAGTTGACAGCTTTTTTGTTTTACAGATTACAGCTGATTACTGAGGGGTCCTGCAGAAGGAAATTTGATGTGCATATTATCCAGTGACCATTATAAACAGGGATTACAAAGTAGTCTGTTTCAGCTATTTAAGTGGATAATATCTGCTAAAATATTACATTACTGGTGATAATGCATATATTAATGACATAACTAAGATTACTCACTTAGGGAGACATGTATGAACTTTGGTGCCCTACAGGCCAATTCTAAATCGCTTTAAGGCAGTGTAGAATGCAGCAGAATGTATGAAGCTGTTCTTCAGCAGGTCATACATACAGGGCAGTGTAGAGCAATACCACAGTCTGGCTTCAGCACACCTTTACCCTGGTCTGGCTGTTCTTCTGCAGGTCATCATACAGGCAGTAGAGCCAATAAAACAGTTAAGGACTACAGGCACCGGCACTTTACCCATGGTCGGTGTATTTCTTCTGCAGGTCATACATACAGGGTAGTGTTAGAGCCTATTACCAAAGTTGGCTCAGTGTACCAACATCTCTACCCATGGTCGGCTTTCTTCTGCAGAGTCAATATCAACATGTGCAGGTAGAGCAGATACCACCAAGTTGGCTCGGCACCATCTCTTTACCCTGTCTGTTCTTCTGCAGGTCATACTACAGGGCAGTGTTGGAACCATACAAAGTCTGGCTTCAGGGTACAGCTTTTTACTGTTGGCTGTTCTTCTGCAGGATTCATATCATACAGGCAGTGTTAGAGCACAATTACCAAAAGTCTGTTGCTCAGGCATATACCTTTATCCTGGTATGGCTGTTCTTCTGCAGATCTACATTACAGTGGACAGTATGATAGGTGCCAATACCACAGTCTTGGCTTACAGTGACGCAACTTTACAAATGTCTGAGTCTGTTCTTCTGAGGTCATACATACAGGCCAGTGTAGAGCCAATACCACAAGTCTGGCTCAGGCACCACCTTTACCCTGGTCTGTCTGTTTTTTCTGCAGATCATACATACAGGGCAGTGTAGAGCCAATACACAAGTCTGGCTCAGGCACCACCTTTACCCTGGTCTGGCTGTTCTTCTGCAGGTCATACATACAGGCGCAGTGTAGTGCCAATACCACAAGTCTGGCTCAGGCACCACCTTTACCCTGGTCTGGCTGTTCTTCTGCAGGTCATACATACAGGGCAGTGTAGAGCCAATACCACAAGTCTGGCTCAGGCACCACCTTTACCCTGGTCTGGCTGTTCTTCTGCAGGTCATACATACAGGGCAGTGTAGAGCCAATACCACAAGTCTGGACTCAGGCACCACCTTTACCCTGGTCTGGCTGTTCTTCAGCAGATCATACATACAGGGCAGTGTAGAGCCAATACCACAAGTCTGGCTCAGGCACCACCTTTACCCTGGTCTGGCTGTTCTAACTGTTCTGCGCATAGATTTGGCATCAAAGAATCATAAATGTGTCTACTTCTATGAATGTGGTGCGACGCCCCCAGAACGCCCCAAATCTTTGGCGCATTAAGGCCATGTTCACACGGCTTAAAATGGGCCGTATTTCGGTCCGTAATTACACGCCGAAGTGTGCCAATTACGGGCCGAAAACGGCCCATTCATTACGGTAAATTCACAGTTCTCATAGAGAACTATGGACTACGTCTCCTCTCCCCGCCTGGCGGGGAGATAATTGACATGTCACTTTCTAGCGGCGTATACGCGCTGCTAGCAGTGATTGTCTATGGGCCGGCGAAGTGCCGGCCCCCCCCTCACACCCCCCCTCCCCCCCCCCCCCAGTCCCCACCGCGTAACTGCGGGGCGGAATTACGCCCCGCAGTTAATCCGTGTGAACATAGCCTAAAGAGTGTGATGCAGGCGCTTATCGTGCCAAAGTTTGGAATGCGACTCATACATCTATAGAACAGGGCTACTATTGCTTTTTGATGCTTTATACTGGCGTGCTCCATTACCAATGTTACTATTTTCTGTAGGGCCACACAATATGCTACAAAATAAATTGATATATAAAGATAAATGCACAATTGCTGTTATCCCATAAACAAGCCCATTCCACTTTATAGAGAGTGAAAGGGCTGGTTTATGGTTTATGTCAAACGTATGCGTTTTGATACCAAAGAACAGTATTGAAACATATAATTTGACATACCCATAGACGTCAGTTGATCAAACGTCAAGTCAAAGGAACATTCTTTTATCTTCGTTTGACTTTTTTTTTCAGGTTCAGAAAACTGTAATGTACACGTATATGCTATGATACTGGGGTTTTTTGTTTGCATTGAAGTCTATAAGAGATGTATGCAAACATAATGGTTTACGTTTGCATGCTTCAAATGTATAGCTTTTTGTTTATGTTTTTCATCAAAAATCATCACATGATGATAGAAAATCCTTCTACCAAAGAAGGTATACTATAAAAAAAAAAAAAAAAGGATACAAATGTATCCCTATACATTAGGGGCGACATGTATGTACAGGGCGTACGCCAGTAGTCTAGTGTCCTTTCAGCCCAAATACTGGCGCAGCCCTGTGCGCTCAATGTATGAGCAGGCGCACTCCAAAATTAGGCGCATTATAAAGCGACCCCTGCACTTTGTAATGCGCCTAATATGCGGGGGCGTGCTGGATGCGTGTCGCACCACAACCATATGAAGCTACACATTTAAGACTTTAGCACGGCAAATCCAAGCACATCACTGCTGGAACAGTTAGAGCACTTTAAATGTAGTTCTCCTGAGCCAGAATTGTCGCTTTCTAGCTACAAAGCGCTAAATCTATGACCCACAGTAGAACAAGTTCATAGATTCAGGCACATTCTATGCTACTAATGCGCACAATAAAATTGGCGCCTGGGTGCCAAAATACATACATGTTGCCATAGACGTACACAATAAAAAGTATACATTTTGAAAAAAAAAATGGTATCCCTATACTGTATGTTAAAAATGTAGTGTGAACCCAGCCTAATAAACGTCCACCAGTGCATCCTGCTGATAAAAAAATATCATGTCTATGGTTATCATTGTAAGATACAATAAAGTTAAAGGGGTTCTCTATCATGAACAAATCCTACTTGTCAGAAAGGTCCCTTTACAATAAGCAGATTATAAAGTCACCTCCTGCTGGCACCCTCAGCAATCAGCTAAAATATATTAATTCTAGATGCTTATTACTGAATCAGTCAGCTGGGTGTTGCTCATTGGGGAGTTGCCCCTGCACAGTCTCGCATTGTCCAATCAGTGCTGAAAGTCAGTGTATGCAATTTGAAAATTGGAATGGTAACACCCATTTGACCGATTCAGTCATATATTTTTAGAAGGAATAACGGAAGAACAGCAAAACACAGAGTTATAATAGAAGATGCTCCAGAATTGTTATTTCACGGGGAACATAGGGATTTAATAAAACAACTGTATCAGGAAATGTCACAAGTCCTCTTTAATTCCTGACTATACAGTTCATATAATTAGATTCGGGGGTTAGAAGTAAGTGGCAGAGTTCAGTCACATGCATTTAATATACAGTGTTGTTCAATTATGTGATGGTATTTTGCAGGTTACACAATATCTCTTGGATACCACAGGAGTCCTGGATGAAGAGGGTCTTTATGAAGCTTCTCTCCGCTTGGAGCCCAAACTCCCCTCTTGAAATTATGCTGTGTTTCATATGCCTGTATCATATTGTACAGACCCCCCACGCCTCTCGCCAGATCCCTTTATGCAGGGGTCACCATGCAGGGGCAGAGATGTCTGTGTCTCCATCCATCCCAAACACCCAGCTGCTCCTAATGGAGGCCCCACAATGCCCTCACACCCAATGTTCCCCAAAGACATCCCTAGAAAGAGTGACCAGGGTGGAGACTAAGATACCTCTCACCAAGAGCACTGGCCTAGTGCACCCTGTGCTGTGCTGGCAATGACTTAAGAGTTGCTGCTGCCTCCTATTGACTGTAAATTTAAGAATAAAGCAACATGTCGATGTGCAGCATCTCACCACCAAACCAGCGATCACCACCTCCACCACCGTGCTTGAATGGAGGGGTTCATGGCTCTATGTGTCTTTCAGAAGGAAGTTTCAAATAGTGAACTATATATATAGCAGAAGAGGTTTATGTATAATACTCCACCATGGAGAAAGTAAAGGTGTTACTATCCTACTGGAAGAGAAAATGGCACATTTATAATAGCAATGTGAGCGCAGCTCTACATTACAGAACCAGCTCCATGAAATGATCAGTCTCTTACGCCTTAAATTGGCACAGCACATGTCCAGCAGATTGCTACAGTTTTGCAAATTCTGGACTCTACTCCAGCTTTGTCTTGTTGACTTTGAGCAGTAGTATGTGTCCATGGCTGCAACAGAGAACAAAATTGCACAAATTATCTAGAAAAGAGTACAACAGCCTGCAGCTTAATAGCTGATAAAGTGGGCTGGTCCTATGGCTGCTATAATGGCTGAGAATTCCAGTGCTTTACTATCAGAGTGTCATAGCAAGGTAGGGAGCTACAGCAGAAGGCTTATGGCAGTGGTTGCATAAGGAATTAGCTCAGTGGTGTAAAGAGAAGGTCTGATGCTAGTTTAGAAAGAACGTCCACAGAAAGGTCACTTGAATCTTCCGTGAAAGGTCCAGCAGTGTTGAGAAAAAAAATTTGCAGCTACATTTTGTTTTCTTTATTTTTTGTACTATAAAGTGTTTCCTGATTACCTCTCGCTAATAAATCTTTTATCTCAGGGTTACCACCAACTGAGCTTGTTTATTGAGATCGAACAAAAATCTGTAGCCCGAAAAAATGACAAACCGTATGTCTAACATGAACCTTCATGTGTCTCACAAGCTACAGCATTTCTTGCTAGACAGCAGCTCAAATATATTCTGGCTGCTGCTTAGCAAATGCAAGGATCAAGTAATTGCTTAGATTGTACTTTATTCAAAGGGTTTTGCCATCTGGCAATTTTCAGAGAAGCTGATCTTCCTCCCTTGCTCCTCTGCCAACCCGCTTCAGACCCCCACTTCCTGTCCAGTCTGTGGACAGGCCTACAGCAGTGACTGGCATTTCATCTCTGCTAGCTCCTATTCCATGCCTTTTAGTGTATGCTCACATAATGTACTGCGGCGCGTACAGTACGCGCCGCAGTACATCATGTGTTTCGGGAGATCGCGCTGGTCAGCGCGTACTCTCGAGGTATGCATTACTCACGGCGCGTAATCGCCACAAGTAATTGACATGTCACTTATCTCCCTGTGCGTACAATACGATCGTATTGTACGAGCGGGGAGAGGAGGCGTAATCCATAGTTCTCTATGAGAGCTATTGATTACCGTAATTATGAGCCGCATTTCCCCGCGTATTAAGCACAGTACGCCGCTCCAAAATAAGCCGTGAGAACATACCCTTAGAGGAACATTGGTGATGGAAGAATTGTGAAAAACAATGACATGGTCCAAGTGGTATATCTACCTATAAGGGTAGGTCTACACCGCATCGTACTAAAACCGTCCGAAAGACGACTTGTTTTTTGTCTGATGCACGACCGCAATTTTTGTCATGTTTGCACAAAAACCGTGGTCAGTTCTCATTTTCTTTAGCCATCGATCCATACAATTGATTGTATGTGAAACGGACGGCTAAACTCAAAACCCCGGCATAATATACAACATGCTGTATAATGCGCCAGAAAACAAGCAGAGTAAAAATGACCTGCGTAGACTACAAGTCATTTTTTCTATTCAAGTCTGGGGGCAGGCCGAACGTTCGTATTTTCAACGGGTTTAGAATCCTAAAACCGCCGAAAATGCGATCGTCTTTCTATGCCGTGGAGACATAGCCTAAATGTAATCTGTATTTGTAAGCTGTATTTGTAATGAAAGGAAACTTCTAGTCAGAGAGATACACTTACATGCTGGCAGGACACACTTTTAGCTGATAAATGACTGTTATCTTTCATGTAATTACATTGAACTGTGCTCTGCAGACCTGACAGGATGGCATAGGGCTGATAAAACACAGCAGGGAGTGACTTCACCAGCCCGGCCACTGCTAGAGCAGAGAGAGGTGGTAACTAGAAAAGCTTTTGTAAACAAGCAAGAGAGAAGAATTGCTTTAACTCTGAAGAGAAGAAAAATCAGAACGGCAATGTATTTGGTAATAATTTTATTTACCTTTGCCTGCATGTTTAAATCTTAGCAATGCAATGGTAATACCACTTTAATAGAGACATATCCCTGCTGAGTAAAGAAAGGTTTATTTCATGTGCAAGAACGGACACTGTATTGCTTTAAGGTGTGTAAGAAATAACTTGGCAAATATAACCACTATGCAGTTTGCCCCATGCTTCTCTATAGTGTATGTTCACATAAATCTGTATTAAGAGCATGGCTTCTTCTGTCAAGTTCAGTTTATTCAGATCCTATCTGTTTCTGGAAAAGGTAAGTGACAGGATACCAATTTTCTAATATTCACATGACATGTGAAATGCTCCATAGTAGGAGGGTGGATTACTATTTTATGATCAAGAGTCTGCTGTAGTTAGAAACAACATGCTGCTGATGGGCCTTACAAGCAGGATTCTGGTTGTGACCACAGCAACTAATTTAACCTCCCAATAATTTGATGCTAGTTATTACCAACTCCCTCCACAGAACATCAAAGGAAGAATTCGGTCTTGTAAGAATTTCAGCAAGCACTGACTGCGTCTGTGTGCAATAATCCACCCCCAGGTATTGAAGGACATTTTTATATTGTGGCCCACCCAGGCAGCAGCTGAATGTCAGGTTTCTGGTATTCACCTGTTATTGGCTATGCATCAACAAATGCATCTAGATTTATTGTAACAAATACAACAGCAGCGTGATAACATAGTCCTGCTTTTAAAGGATTACCTAACAAGATCTTGGAAAGAAATGATCAAAGTATTCCTACTTTTTTTATTCCATTCCTAGCTTAAAGGGATTCTCCAGAATTATGTTTTTATTTGTTATAGAGCTCACAACTGTATTATATTACATTTTTTAATTCATACTTATTAAAAATTATTCACGTGTTCTGCTGTGCAGAACCAAAGAGCCCTATCCTCACCTCCCCCTTGCAACTCATGTGACGTTCATTGTTCATGTGGTTTACTTCTTCCTCACTGAACGTTTGTCAGTTCAGACCAGGGCCGCCAACAGACATTTCAGGGCCCCATACAGCTGAAGCACCTGGGCCACCCCCTGTAAACCCCGCCCCAGCAACCCGATCGCCCCGCCCCCAGCAAAAAAAACGGCCTGTAGGATATAAACGCGCCCATTTTACCACATAATACAGTGTGCAAAAAAGAACTGTATTGTGTAGTACAATAGCAAGTGAGTCACATGTCTGTCTGTCTCACATATCATAGAAACATGGCTAAGTAGCTCCATCCATATCCCCCACCAGTCCATGTACAATATCCGCTCCCCCCCACCAGCCCACATACAATATCCGCTCCCCCACCAGCCCACATACAATATCCTACCCCCCCCACTAATCCCACATACAATATCCCTCCCCACCAGCCCACATACAATATCCCCCCCTCACCAGCCCACATACAATATCCGCCCCTCACCAGCCCACATACAATATCCGCCCCTCACCAGCCCACATACAATATCTGCTCCCCACCCCAGCCCACATACAATATCCCCCCCACCAGCCCACATACACTATCCCCCTCCATGTTTCCCTTGGTCACGCACCTCACCACCTTCCACAAAAAAACACCAGCACGAAAGTAAGTGTACTCCTTATCACAGGGTCAATCAGGGACACATGTACGCTGGCATTATACCGGCGCCGACATAACCTACAACACCACCACATAGAGGTCAGACACCAGCTCAGGTCACATCACATTACAGTGAATACAGCTTGATCCAATATAGAAGCAAAATAACCGCTGAAATCAGGGACTCACCAGAGACGTCATATCTGAGGAGTCGTTCTCTTCTCTTGAGTCGTTCTTATTCCCTTTTCTTCTGCATCAGTTCCGCACCATCATGATGACTTGTCCCGGCCACAACTCATCCCTGCAGAAATTACACACAAATTTTAGAATCCTCAATTTTCAAGCATTTCTTTACCTATTCCCACCTCTGTACAAACTTCCCAGGGGTGGGAGAGCGGGTACAAACCATAACTTACAGGTCTAGTATCCTAAGGGGTTGGAGGGTGGGGAGAGGACTAAACCCCTGGAGATAATGCTACAGCTATGGGCTGCTCCCATAACAATTTATTACCAGGTAGGTAGGCAAATGGGCAGGGCCCCAGGTAATTAGATAGGCCCTATTTAGGTAGGTAGACACCCGCCGGATAAGTTGGTAGGCCAGCCCCAGGTAGGTTGGTGGGTACCTAGCCATGAGTCCCCTTTAGTTTGTAGGCGGTCAGGGCCCTCCTTTAGAGGTTAGGTAGAGTCAGGGACCCCCTTTAGAGGTTAGGCAGAGTCAGGGCCCCCTTTAGAGGTTAGGCAGAGTCAGGGCCCCCCTTTAGAGGTTAGGCAGCGGCAGGGCCCCCCTTTAGAGGTTAGGCAGCGTCATGGGCCCCCTTTAGTTGTTTGGCAGCAGCAGCAGGGCCCCCTTTAGTTGTAGGCAGCAGCAGGGCCCCCTTTAGTTGAGCAGCAGCAGGGCCCCCTTTAGTTGTAGGCAGCAGCCCGGGCCCCCTTTAGTTGTAGGCAGCAGCAGGCCCCCTTTAGATATAGGCAGTAGCCAGGGCCCCCTTTAAGATTTTAGGCAGCAGCCAGGGCCCCTTTAGTGTAGGCAGCAGCAGGGCCCCCTTTAGTATATAGGCAGCAGTCAGGGCCCCCTTTAGTTTAGGCAGCAGCCCGGGCCCCCTTTAGATTGTAGGCAGCAGTCAGGGGGCCCCTTTAGTTTTAGGCATCAGTCAGGGCCCCCTTTAGTTGTAGGCAAACAGTCAGGGCCCCCTTTAGATTTTAGGCAGCAGTCAGGCCCCCTTTAGATGTAGGCAGCAGTCAGGGCCCCTTTAGTTGTAGGCAGCAGTCAGGCCCCCTTTAGTTTTAGCAGCAGCAGGGCCCCCCTTTAGATATAGGCAGCAGCCAGGGCCCCCTTTAGATATAGGCAGCAGTCAGGGCCCCCTTTAGTTGTAGGCAGCAGCAGGGCCCCCTTTAGTTGTAGGCAGCAGTCAGGGCCCCCTTTATATATAAAAAAAAAAAACAAATCCGTCACTTACCTGAGCCTCGCTCCCGCTCCCGGCCGCTCCGAGCTCCCGCCGGCTCCGTACTGCTGCCCTGCATAGGCGGCGCGGTGAAGTGATGTCACCGTGCCGCCTACGTCAGCAGTAGGGGCCGGCGCCCGGCAGGCTGATGACCTACGGCCTTCAGCCTGCCGGGGAGATCAGCGGAGCGCAGCGCTAGTGGCGCTGTGCTCCGCTGACACCGCGCAGCCCCGGGAGTCGGGGACAACAGTCCCCAACTCCCGGGCCGGTCTCTGAGCGCTCGGGACGCGGGGCCCAGGGCGTTCAGAGACCGGATGGCGCGCCGGGCCCCGGGGAGCGACGGCACTGCCTCCGGGGCCCACAGGAGCTCGGGGCCCACACCGTGGGCCAGACGGAGCCTGGTTCGGCGGCTGCGCCGCCGGGCCCCGCTCTGCCGTGAGGCCCCCTTATTCCACCGGCCCCATACGGGAGTACCGGTTGTACCCCCTGTATGGCGGCCCTGGTTCAGACATCACATTAAAGGGGTTGTCTCACTACAAAGAATAGCTTTCAAAATGTAGGGAGCACTAAATGAAGACGTTTTCCAAATATATTGCTTTCTTCATCTTTTTTTGTTAAGGAGCTACAAATTATTTTATCACCTTCTGAGGGCTCTCAGGTTTCCCAAGTGACTGACCTGTGTACTCCTTCTCCCCTGCTGTTTGTTCTATCTGATAACAGGGAGTGAGGTCATCACACAGGTCAGGGCTGGCAGTGTGAAAATTTGTGTGTTATCTGATCTTTCAGACAAAAGACAGTAATTATTCTACTGTTTACATTATTTTAGAAGCTTCTCCTGTCCTGGTAGAAGGTAATTTATCTAATCTAGACTAATATACATCATAAACAGAGAAGTCTGAATACACGGAATTTATATGCTAATTACAGACAGCTTGACCAGGAAGTGACAGAGCAAAGCAACATTATTTCATTCATGCATCCTATGAAACTTTGAGATGAGATAACCCCTTTAAATGTGTGCAGAAGCCAGGCTCAGCTCAGGAACACTCCCTTTTAGTGGGAGTGACTTGAGCAGAGAATGATCTGGCCACACAGTAGTGAGGGTGTTCACACCTTCCTGCCTTTAGTATGAGAGTAAATAGAATCTAGCACTGGTAATTACTGTGGAGGGGGAACTGTTTATCTCTGAGTTTGGCAGGACTAACCATTAGTAATGGAAGCAGTAGAAAGCTCCATGGTTATGTAATGCTGTCATGATAATCATGATTGCATTCCTGTCAGCAGCTCTGTACACTGTTTACATAGTGACTCATGAGTACTAGCACAAAGGTGCCAACAGGAATACAATCCTTATTATCATGACAGCAAGTACAGAGCTTGGGGGGGGGGGGGGATTACAAACTGACATTGGCACATAGACCCTAGCAATGATAACTGTGGAGGGAAGTCCTAGATTACAACTCCCTTGCAGTCTGAGATTTGTAGAAGAGAGATGCTGGAGAACACACACTCCCATAATGTGGAAGTTTCACTGCAAAAAAGTGAATTTTATGTTAGATGAATAAGGAGGCAAAAGGAACACATAGTAGAATATATTTACTTTCCAATATAAATGCTGTTTAAAGTGCTCTATGAAATCTTTAAACTCCCGGATAACCCCTTTAAGCTTCAAAAGCGTATTAAAAAATGCCACAAAAACTGCAGTGTTCTTCTAAAAAAACACGGTTTGTAAAACCACCCTGAGGGTCTGTCTACATGGCAGACATTTATAGTCTGTACACTGATTTGGGATTTTGAATTAATTTGAAAACGGATTGTAAACCATCCCCATAAACCTCAACAGAAAACCAGACCAGTAGTCTATGTGGCACTGATTTATTCCAGGTCTAATTTCAAAACAGACGGTTTTGCAAAAGGTTGGAACATGCACGTTCTTCATTCTGATTTCCCTTTGCAAAGTTGCTATAGGAGTCAATGGGAAGGCATAAAAACTGACCAGAAAGTTAGTAAAAAAACTAAATAGTGCTCTGTGATGCACTATAGGTCCTATCTATATATTTAAATAACTATATATTATTTATTAATATTTAAAAAGAGGTTACGATTCTATGAAGTTAAAAATGTGAACTATTTATTTTTTGTAATGTACTGATACACAAGTTTTCTATAACATTATTTGGCCCATTGGCCTTTTCTTGAAAAAAATCAATTGGAAATTGGTGTATCTAAGCATTAAAAATGTAGAAGCATTAAATTATAGACACAAATAAAGAAAAATATATTTGTTTTTATAACAACGTACACATCTGACAAAATGTAACCTAAATGGCCTCTCCAAGTTTAGGGAGTGACTACTGGGTGGATTAAGAAAAATCACATGGTTTCTTGCACCAATCATGAATTAATTGCACTCGATACACTTTTCTGTCACAAAGTCGACTGATAAAACATATGACAACTTATTGAAAATCCGTACCAAAAATAGTGAAAATATAAGTGACAAAAAAGGAAAACGGACTAAAAACCGTCGGTTTTTTTTAAAATAAGTTCAATATACTCATCGGACAAAAGTTTTTTCAGTTGAAATTTAGATTGAAAAAGTATTTTGTCCTTTGTGTACACAGCCTTACATTGCCAAAATAATACCCCCAAGTAAAGCCTGGTTTAAGGAGGTAGTCTGACTAAAAAAAAAAAATGAAAATAAGCCCTAAATGCATAAAATTAAAAAAAAGTTATTTTTGCACTCTCTGCCCATCCTGTGTTTGAAACAAGAGGTCAATACACTACGTCGAAATCCCTAAAGAAGCATTTAAGCTATCTATCATACATGAAAAAACTTTGAGACCCTCGGTTCACATATCTTGATCAGAACATGTTTAAGCTGCCCACGACTTTCAACGTGGTCTCAAATCGGGCAGTCCTATCCTATCTTTACCTCTCAATCGAGCCAATCAGGCCTCTCACTGGGTCACCGACCTCCATTATTCAGAGAGAAAAAATAAAAAACACCCAACCTGCAAAGCTGCCCTTCTTATGACAGCCTGTGAGAGTGGGCGGGGACAGAAACCCAAAATGGAAGCACCCCTCCTTTCCATATAGGTTAAAATCAATGTACACCAAGTATAACGTATGTTTCTGCACACAAAAACATCTCTGAAAAAACGTATGCAAACCTGGGTGCCACTGGCAGGGCTGCGGCACACATGTAATTATACATGTACACACACAGACCGCCGCCAGCGGCACATTTCTGCAAAAAGGGCAATACACTACGTCGAAATCCCTAAAGAAGCATTTATGCTATCTATCATACATGAAAAAACTTTGAGACTCTCGGTTCACATATCTTGATCAGAACTTGTTTTTGCTGCCCTCGAATTTCAACGTGGTCTCATATCGGGCATTCCTATCCTATCTTTACCTGTCAATCTAGCCTATCAGTCATCTCACTGGGTCACCGACCTCCATTAATTCAGAGAGAAAAAAATAAAAAACACCCAACCTGCAAAGCTGCCCTTCTTATGACAGCCTGTGAGAGTGGCCGGGGACAGAAACCCAAAATGGAAGCACCCCTTCCTTTCCATATAGGTTAAAATCAATGTACACCAAGTATAACATATGTTTCTGCACACAAAAACATCTCTGAAAAAACGTATGCAAACCTGGGTGCCACTGGCAGGGCTGCGGCACACATGTAATTATACATGTACACACACAGACCGCCGCCAGCGGCACATTTCTGCAAAAAGGGCAATACACTACGTCGAAATCCCTAAAGAAGCATTTATGCTATCTATCATACATGAAAAAACTTTGAGACTCTCGGTTCACATATCTTGATCAGAACATGTTTAAGCTGCCCACGACTTTCAACGTGGTCTCAAATCGGGCAGTCCTATCCTATCTTTACCTCTCAATCGAGCCAATCAGGCCTCTCACTGGGTCACCGACCTCCATTATTCAGAGAGAAAAAATAAAAAACACCCAACCTGCAAAGCTGCCCTTCTTATGACAGCCTGTGAGTGGGCGGGGACAGAAACCCAAAATGGAAGCACCCCTTCCTTTCCATATAGGTTAAAATCAATGTACACCAAGTATAACGTATGTTTCTGCACACAAAAACATCTCTGAAAAAACGTATGCAAACCTGGCATACTGGCATACTCTCACAGGCTGTCATAAGAAGGGCAGCTTTGCAGGTTGGGTGTTTTTTATTTTTTTTCTCTCTGAATAATGGAGGTCGGTGACCCAGTGAGAGGCCTGATTGGCTCGATTGAGAGGTAAAGATAGGATAGGACTGCCCGATTTGAGACCACGTTGATTTGAGACCACGTTGAAAGTCGTGGGCAGCTTAAACATGTTCTGATCAAGATATGTGAACCGAGAGTCTCAAAGTTTTTTCATGTATGATAGATAGCATAAATGCTTCTTTAGGGATTTCGACGTAGTGTATTGCCCTTTTTGCAGAAATGTGCCGCTGGCGGCGGTCTGTGTGTGTACATGTATAATTACATGTGTGCCGCAGCCCTGCCAGTGGCACCCAGGTTTGCATACGTTTTTTCAGAGATGTTTTTGTGTGCAGAAACATACGTTATACTTGGTGTACATTGATTTTAACCTATATGGAAAGGAAGGGGTGCTTCCATTTTGGGTTTCTGTCCCCGCCCACTCTCACAGGCTGTCATAAGAAGGGCAGCTTTGCAGGTTGGGTGTTTTTTTATTTTTTCTCTCTGAATAATGGAGGTCGGTGACCCAGTGAGAGGCCTGATTGGCTCGATTGAGAGGTAAAGATAGGATAGGACTGCCCGATTTGAGACCACGTTGAAAGTCGTGGGCAGCTTAAACATGTTCTGATCAAGATATGTGAACCGAGAGTCTCAAAGTTTTTTCATGTATGAAACAAGAGGTGTCTCCAGTATCTATTCACGTCTATTCCCTCCAAACAATATTTGACCGCTGTAGCGAATCAGGGGTTTTAATGGTCTCAATGGTATCACCACTTGGAAAGTGAATGGCAAATGAGTAGTAGTGTTGAAGGAACCAATAGTAAACAAACGGGAGATACCACTGGAGCTTCAACACTGGATTGGCGGCAAGTGCAGAGGTGAGTATCATTTTTTTTTTTTTTGTTACTTCTTGTAATTAGGACCCTTAATGCAAGCTAAGGAAGGCATTGTTTAAAATTTATTCTTTGCCTATGGATTTTCAGACATAATTAAATCTGTCAAGGGTGATTTGTATAGAGATTCTCTTTGGTGTTTATTTCTGTAAATTACAGTAATTGACCAGATGTACATAGATTACAGTACAAAAAATTATTGGGGCCAGGATGGGGAACCACTCTCCTACACTTCCAGTGTCTCATCCCGACATACAGAGAATGCTCTCGTATAGCTCTCCATCTTGTGTGTGTTAGGACAGGACATGGAAAATGCAGAGGAGCGGGATCGCAGTGGTGTAAACGGGACATAAGTACATCATTTTAGAGAGAATTGTCATGGCTGGAATACTTTTTTTGTTTTTGATTATTTGCAATCTGGGAATCATTTAAATCTTTACATTTCACTAACTCTTTTCTAGGAACACAAATCTATTACAAAATACCTTCATTTTCTCTGCTCTTAACTACTTTTGGTCCCCACATATTATAAGCATATATTATTCATTAATACAGTATTGTATTCATCAGAAAGTCTGGTCAGGTTTTTTTCTGATGAATGCTGGCAAAAAATAAATACTTCTGTTTGGCTTCTCTCTCTAAATAAAGATAGATGGTTAGAACATTTTTTATGATGCTAGTGTAAAGTTATTCTGTTAATATTGTTAATATTGTCATTTCTATGAACAGAAGAGATCCTTCAACATACAATAATGGTTCCAGGATGACCATTATAAGTCGAAATCCTTGTATGTTAAAACCATAACTATGTGGAAAACCAATATATACTTCTGAAGCCCAAAATGTCCACAACATAATGCAAAATGAAAATCAAAGAAAATTACTCAAATTCAGATAAAACAAGTCCTTACATCTAACAGTCAGAAAGAGCTGCTGGAAGCTGGAGATCACTTCTTATTTTGAGTTAAAAGAGCCTCTTTGGGCTAAATACTTATAATGTACCAGAAAGAATTTAAATACGTTATCCTAACTTGGTGCCCAAAGGAGCCTCTTATCCTGGCACATGTAAAGAGCAGTATAGGACATGTAATACCGCACTGTACTGTAGAGAGGCACTACAAGACCGCAAATCACTGCAGTAATCCAGGTGTATTATAAGTCAAATGATCATGATAATTGGTTGGATTTTCCATCAATCACACATGCCACAGATCAGCAGTGTCTGTGACACTGTAGGGTGAGTGCGGTTTCAATATACAATGTCCCAGGAAAGACCATTGTATGTCAAAAATACTCTATTCTGAGACCACTGTATGTCAAATATGTCATAGTGAGACCACCTCTTTGAGAAGACCCACAATAATCTAGTTGAGATCTGCCTGTGATGTAGTTTTAGATCCTATGTATTTTGACTCTCATATTTAAGAGGGTTACTCCATTAGAAGACCATGTTTCACTGCAATAGTAAGCAGGTGACTTGAAGAGATTTTAAAGTATTTTCATTATACTTCCAAATAGTAATATTACTTGTGTATATAGCAAATCTTACAAATGTTTCTTATTTTGAGAAGTGTTATCAGAAAAATGTCAGGTCTGCAGTGCAAATACAAACATAAGACAATGCAAAAGACAAAAGATTTGGGTCTTGTACCACACATAAGAATCATCTAAAACATGGAAACTTCTATCAAACATATATAACCTGTCACGGACGCCCCTGCGACCACTGTCCCGGGTCGCAGGGGCGTCCGTGACCCTGCTCCCAGCGGAGCCCGTCCCGCACGGCGGGTTCGGGGTCCGCTCGTGTCTCGGCCCCCTCCGGCGCTCCCTTACCCGGCCGCGCTCCTGCTCAGTCTGGGTCCGTCTCCCGGCGCGTGGCTCCGCCCCTAGGGCGGGCGCGCGCCGGCAGTTTGAATTTAAAGGGGCAGTGCGCCCGTAATTTGTTCATTGCCGAGCACTGCTCCTATTTAGTCCGGCCCCTTCCTGCCGGCCCTCGCCGGATCCTTAGTGTATGTTTCCTAGGAGAAAGCTGTCCAGAGAGTTCCTGTTTGCCTTACCATGTACCTGACCTTCTGCTTGTCTACCATCTACGAACCCGAGCCGCCTGTCCTGACCACCTGCTTGTCCCCGACTACGAGCCTGCCTGTCGTTCCTGTACCCTGCCTTGGCCGCCACCGCAGGCAAGCCCCGCCCGTGGTAGTGACCTGGTGGAATCCCGCCGCAGCAAGAGCATCCCGCTGTGCGGCGGGCTCTGGTGAATACCGGGACCCACTTAGTTTCCACTCCCTGGTGTGGGCTTATGTCATCGCCTGCGGTGGTCCAGTGGATCCACCTCCAGATCGTTACAGTAGGATCCGGCCATGGATCCTGCCAAGGTGCCCTAGCCAAGTGCTGCCAGCCTCGCCACCGTCGTGGTCAAGCAATCACAACAGATTGCGCAGCAAGCGCAGCAGCTCGAGCAACTCTCCTTCATGGTGCAGCAGCTCATCACCGTTCAGCAGCAACCACCGCCATCAACAGTTGTTCCTGCCTCAGCGGTTCCTGTGCCTTCTAGGGGACCCAAGCTTCGGCTGTCACTCCCATCTAAGTTCAGCGGTGATCCGAAACTCTGCAGGGGGTTCATCACCCAATGCTCTATGCACGTGGAGCTGATGACCGATCAGTTCCTGTCTGAACGTGCGAAGGTGTGGTTCGTGGTCAGTCTCCTCTCCGGGAAGGCCGTGGCATGGGCTAGACCCCTATGGGACAGAAACAATCCAGTGACGACGGATCTACAGTCGTTCCTCAGTGAGTTCCGCAACGTCTTCGAGGAACCGGCCTGTGCCTCCTCCGCGGAGACAGGTCTCCTAAACCTACGTCAGGGGGACCTGTCGGTTGGGGACTACGCGGTACAATTCCGTACGCTGGCCTCTGAACTGTCATGGAACGAGGCCGCCCTGTGTGCCACTTTCAAGAAAGGGCTCTCAAGCCGAGTTAAGGACGTCTTGGCCGCTAGAGACCTCCCGTGATCCAGTTAGCTACCCGCATCGACGTAAGCTTCATTGAACGGGAGTAGGAGCTTCTGCAAGAACATCAGTCAGCCCAACTTCGCCGGTTTCCTCGCCTGGCACCGGTGTTCCAAGGGCCTCCTGCGCCACAGCCGCCAACACCCACCGACGAGCCCATGCAGATTGATCGGGCTCGCCTCTTTGAGCAGGAATTGGCCCAGCGGCGGCAAAAGAACTTGTGCCTCTACAGTGGCAGCCCAGAGCATTTTCGGAGGAATTGCCCCAAGCTCCCCAAGCCTGCGGGAAACTCCCGCACCTAGGATCTGTGGGAGAGGCATTCCTAGGAGCAACCTCCTCCTCTTCACGCCTGTTGATGCCAGTGCAGGTCGTGTAAGAGACTGGTATCCCGTTCCAGGTTCCGGCGTTTCTGGACTCGGGCTCTGCCGGGAACTTCATCCACCAGCCTCTAGTGAAGCAGTATCGGCTCCCAGTGGTACGTCTGGAGAAACCGCTTGTCATCTCATCTGTCAGCGGGGAGCTGCTTAGCGACACCATCCAGTTCGTCACCAAGCCACTGTCCCTCCATGTGGGGGCGCTACATAAGGAAGAAATCGCCTTCTATGTGTTGCCTCGCTCCTCGTCGGCGATCCTCCTCGGACTCCCATGGCTACGGCTCCACTCTCCTATCCTGGACTGGTCTACTGGAGAGGTGATTCGTTGGGGTCCCAACTGTCGGGGGCGTTGTTTGGTGGCACCTCGCCCGGTGCTTCCCTGCTCTCGCTTAACCCTACAGGAGCCGCTGCCCGGGCTGCCGCCCGAATATCTGGAGTATGCCGATGTGTTCTCCGAGAGACAAGCCGAGAGTCTTCCGCCGCATCGTCCATACGATTGCCCGATCGATTTATTGCCGGGTACCAGTCCTCCACGGGGCCGAGTCTACCCTCTGTCGGTTCCTGAGACTCAAGCCATGTCCGAGTATATCCAGGAGAATCTCCGGAAGGGGTTCATCCGAAAGTCCTCGTCTCCCGCTGGTGCGGGGTTCTTCTTCGTGAAGAAGAAGGACGGTACCCTCCGTCCCTGCATAGACTACCGGGGCTTGAACAAGATCACGGTGAAAAACCGGTACCCACTGCCGTTGATCACGGAACTGTTTGACCGCCTGCAGGGCGCAAAGATTTTCTCTAAGTTGGATCTGAGAGGGGCCTACAACTTGGTCCGAATTCGCAAGGGCGATGAATGGAAGACGGCCTTCAACACCAGAGACGGGCACTTTGAGTACCTGGTGATGCCCTTCGGACTATGCAATGCTCCCGCCGTCTTTCAGGAGCTAGTGAATGACGTCTTCAGGGACCTCCTCCACACCTGCGTGGTGGTCTACCTCGACGACATCCTGGTGTTCTCTCCTGACCTCGAGACCCACCGCAGCCATGTTCGTCAGGTACTGAGACGTCTCCGGGAGAACGACCTGTACGCCAAGCTGGGGAAGTGCCTCTTCCATCGGACTAGCCTCCCGTTTCTGGGGTACGTCATCTCCGACCAAGGCCTCCGGATGGATCCAGCAAAGCTGTCTGCCGTGTTGCAGTGGCCACGCCCAGTTGGGCTGCGGGCTATCCAGTGATTCTTGGGCGTCTGCAACTACTATCGCCAGTTTATCCCTCACTTCTCTACGCTGGTGGCCCCGATAGTAGCACTCACCAAGAAACAGGCCAACCCACGCAGTTGGCCATTCGAGGCCGAGGAGGCGTTCTCGAAGCTCAAGTCCGCCTTCGCTACGGCCTCTATCCTCGCACGTCCGGATTCCGCGAAACCCTTCACACTGGAGGTGGACGCCTCATCTGTGGGTGCCGGAGCAGTCCATACGCAAAAAGGGCCTATGGGTAAGACTGCAACGTGCGGCTTCTTCTCCAAGACCTTCTCATCGGCTGAGAAGAATTACACGATTGGCGACCGGGAGCTACTAGCCATAAAATTGGCCCTGGAGGAGTGGCGTTATCTGCGGGAGGGCACCCGTTTTCCCATCCGTATCTACTCGGACCACAAGAACCTCCAATATCTGCAGACGGCTCAGCGACTTAACCCACGCCAGGCTAGGTGGTCGCTCTTCTTCTCCCGGTTCGATTTTCAGATCCACTTCAGGCCAGCCGAGAAGAATGTGAGAGCTGATGCCCTCTCCCGTGTCTCCGACGTGGTGGGTGAAGATACTTCTCCTGAACACATAATTCCTCCAGAGCGCCTCATCTCGGCGGCGCCAGTGGACCTCCGGAAGGTTGCTCCTAGAAGGACCTATGTGCGCCCTGCTCTCCGCAGACATATCCTAAAATGGGGACATTGCTCATTGGTGGCTGGTCATCTCGGCGCCCGAAGAACCTTCTGCCTGATATCCCGATTCTATTGGTGGCCAGAACTGGAGAAGGATGTTAAGGACTTTGTTTCGTCTTGTGACTCCTGTGCCCACAACAAGACACCACGTCACAAGCCGGCAGGCCTCCTTCTGCCACTTCCCATTCCCACGCAACCCTGGACCAACATTTCGATGGAATTCATAACTGACCTCTCTCCGTCTTCGGGCAACACCATTATCTGGGTGATTACTGATCGCTTTTCCAAAATGGCGCATTTTGTCCCGTTGCCAGGGCTGCCATCTGCCTCCCGCCTGGCTGAGCTATTCTTCCTCCATGTGTTCCGGCTGCATGGTCTCCCTCAGCAAATCGTCTCGGACCGGGGAGTTCAATTTGTCTCCAGGTTTTGGCGAGCCCTGTGCAACCAACTTCAGGTGAAGCTCGACTTCTCTTCCGGCTACCACCCGCAGACGAACGGCCAGGTGGAGAGGGTCAACCAGGTCTTGGGATGTTACCTTCGTCATTTCGTCTCGGCACGCCAAGATGATTGGGCCAATTTGCTGCCGTGGGCGGAGTTTTCTTATAACTCCCTTGAGTCGGAGTCCGCGGGGGCCTCCCCCTTCTACATCGTGTATGGCTTGCATCCCCGCCCTCCTCTCCCTCTGGTAACCTCCTCCGAGGTTCCGGCAGCGGACGCACTGGTTCAAGACATGAAGGCCATCTGGTCCCAGACCCGGCAGTCGCTGCTCCGCGCGTCCGAGCGCATGAAGACTCAAGCGGACAAGAGAAGAACCCCTCCTCCGGTTTTCTCCCCAGGTGAAAAGGTGTGGCTCTCGTCTAGATATGTCCGCTTAAAGATGCCGTCTCACAAACTGGGACCCCGTTTCCTGGGACCCTTTGAGGTCATCAGCCGCATCAACCCGGTAGCATACAAGCTCCGGCTCCCTCCTACGATGAAGATCCCCAACACGTTTCACGTCTCCTTATTGAAACCTCTGGTCCTTAACCGTTTTTCCCGGAAGGCCGTTCCTCCTCCGTCTGTGGCTGACGCGCCCAATGTCTTCGAGGTCAAAGAGATTCTGGGCATGAGGAGAACTAGGGGAAAGCGTTACTTCCTGGTGGACTGGAAGGGCTTCGGCCCCGAAGAGAGGTCTTGGGAGCCGGAGTAGAATATCCTGAACCGCAGCCTCATCCAGAAGTTTCTTCAGTCCAGTAAGAGAAGGGGACCCAAGGGAGGGGGGGGGGCTCAAGGGGGGGGTACTGTCACGGACGCCCCTGCGACCACTGTCCCGGGTCGCAGGCGCATCCGTGCCCCTGCTCCCAGCGGAGCCCCGTCCCGCACGTCGGGTTCGGGGTCCGCTCGTGTCTCGGCCCCCTCCGGCGCTCACTTACCCGGCCGCGCTCCTTGTAAGGCCAAAAGAAGACGTCCAGTCCTTCCAGTTCAGCCTATTGTGCTAGAGTGTTGATCCAGAATAAACCAAAAACCCCCATGAGGTAGAAACCAGTTGTCCTTATTTTAGGGAAAAATTCCTTCCCGACTCCAGTCTAGAAATCAGAATCATCCCTAGATCAATGACCCTTCTCCAGAATCCTAGTTACTATAACTTGTTATATTATTGCATCTAGAAATGCATCCAGACCCTTTTTGAACTTTCTTAGTGAATTCACCATGACAAGTTCTGGCAGAGAGTTCCATAGCCTCACTGGTTTTAAAAAATCCCTTTCTATGTTTATGTAATAATGAGAAATTACTCAGGGAAAAAATACTGAACACATGAAGAAAGAGAGGTGTAAATAGCCATGGAAAGTCATGACAGTAGTTGAAAGCTACCAATAATTAGAAAACAATCTTTCCACTTAGTTAAAAAATAGTATCAGCTGGTTCAACTGATGGCCTATAAAAAGGTGTTTCATTACCATGGTGCCATACAAGAAACATCTCATGCTGGGTAAAACCAGCGAGCTGTCTCAAGACTTTCACAACCTTATTGTTGCACAACAAACTGATGCCATTGGTTACAGAAGAATTTCTAAACTACTGAGGGTTCCAGTGAGCACTGTTGGGGCCATAATCCAGAAGTGGAAAGATTATTTACCATAAACCAGCTATGACCAACTGCTTTCTCCAAGATTTCAGACAGTGAAAAGAATTATCAGAAGAGTTGTCCAAGTGCCAAGGACCATCTATGAAGAGCTACAGAAAGACAAGAAATCAGGACCTACAATTGTTTAAAAAAAAAAAAAGTAATGCAATCAAACTCCATGGCCTGTATCCACACTCACCACCCAAGACTGCACTGCTGAACAAAAAGAATGTTCAAGCACATATAAAGTTTGCTCAACATTCAGACAAGTCTGTAAAATACTGGGAGATTATAGTCTGGTCAGACGAGATAAAAATTGAACTCTTTGGATGACATAATACACACCATATTTGGAGGCCAAAAGGCGCTACATATCACCCCAAAATTAACAGTGAAGTCTGGAGGTGGGAACATCATGGTTTGGGGCTGTTTTTCAGCATACAGCACTCACATACTTCAAATGATTGAAGGATTAATGGACAAATGTACTGAGACATTCTTGATAAAAATCTGCTGCTGTCTACCAGGATGATGAACGTGAAACAAGGGTGGGCATTTCCGCAAGACAATGATCCCAAATACTTAGCAAAGGATTCTCTAAATTGATTTCAGAGAAAGAAAATCAAGCTGCTCGAATGGCCGAGCCAATCACCTGACCTGGATCCAATAGAAAATCTATGTAAGGAATTAGGGGCTGACTGTGACTCTGTTTTTGGCAACATTTTGGTGCAAATTCAGCATAAAAACACCCCTCGTTCATTTCCATTGATTTCGATGTAAAACCACATTGTTGTACTTTTTTACAGGTGTTTAACTCACTTATTATCAGGGCTGGAAAATAAGTGACAAGTCAATTCTTGAGGTGTTTTCCACAAATAAAATGCCCATACGAATCAATGGCGAGTTCTTGAAGTGGATTTAGACGCAGATCCACTGGCTTTGTTCAAAATTTGAAAGTGTGTATTTTGACTAGATTTTCAAAGCACAGCCCAATTTATGGATTGGAGTTTGATGAAAATCTTCAGTCTGCATTTGTGTGAAAGTTACCCAATGGGCATATCTATCCAGTCAGCTTTGGGGACCTAGAGTAGCCCCAGGGCTGTCTGTATAGCAAGCTAGCTATCAGGTCACATTGTCTTGGTGAGGGTAATATCAATATTTATAAGATTTTTTTTAACATCTTTGTGTATTCAGTGTATAATGACTAGAGATATACTGTACATATATTGTGTAGCTAGAAAGGAATCTGGGCCCCACTCAGACACTGTGGAGCCAGTTAATTAAAAACACGTGATTTAGATGTATCAAACCCCTTTCATTCCTCTTGGAACATTCTTCTCTTTGGAGAAGGTTCTTTGTTAGAGAAGGGATACACTTAGGTGGGCTGCGTATGCTAAACTTAGGTTCAAAACTAACGTATAGGAACTAGCTGTGTTTAAAGCTGTGTTTCAAAAATGACTTATTGTTTAACTCACATTTTTATGTTCAACACATTTTTTAAGAATTTTTGGTTATATTTCTTTTTAATTTTCCATATCACTTTCAATATTTTTAATAATTCTTAAGTCCTACAGTTTTCCCTTTGGCCACTAGACTTTATAATAGTCTAGCACTTCCTGTTCTGTACAGAAAGATTCTCAGTTGTCTGCTCATTATCAACACAAAGAGGTTCAAACTGAAAGGAGACACCAGTGTGAATAGATAACACATGATCCACCAGTCACAAATGGAGATAGTCACAGCTCCCCCTCCCTGCACACTGACTTCTTCCCAGGTCACAGAGCATGACTAGAAAACTCTCCTATAGAAGTGACTGGGACTGAGTCAGTCTTAAGTCTCCTATGTGCATGAAGCTACTGTAAAGCATCTCTCTGACTGCTGTTAAAGCAGTGCAAACAAGGCCTAGTGGCCAAAGTGAAAACTGCAAGACTTAAGAATTATTACAAAATATTGAAAGTGATAGGGAAAATTAAAAAAAATCAACCAAAAATTCCTAAAAAAATTGTTTAACATAAAAACTGGACTTAAACAATGACAGTGTATTCTTGCAGAAGAAGGAGGGAGTTTAGATTATAAAAACCCAAACCTTCTTGAAGAATGGAGGGACTTTATCTGTATATACTATGCAATGCTATATACCATGAATGTCTCGGAATGCTTGCATTAAATAAATCCTGGCTATTTCTACTTTCAAGTGATTTTTGATTTGAAAACCTGATCACATCCATAACACTTTATTAGCGGCGACACACAAGTATGCTAATACATTACTAAGTGTAAAAAAAGTGTAAAATATTTATCCCTTAATGGGATTTAAAAAAAAAGTGTTGAAAAAATAAATGATAAAATAAGAATAAATATTTAATAAAAAAATTATTGTTCATGAACTACACAAATCCCCCATCCCCTGCACATATTAGGGATCCACAAGAACGTAATAACCTCTAAAATTAATCTAACAAGTTATTTAGTGTGAAATGTGAAGTGTGTAAAAAATAATTTTAAAAAACAAATGCAGAAAAACACTTTTTATGTTCACGCTGTAAAAATGTTTTTATTACATTCCACAGTAATTTATAAGTAGACTTAAACTATGCCCCCCAATAAAAAAACATCTCCTGCATAAAACAAGTCCTCATACAACTGCAACACTGAAAAAATAAAAAAAAATTATAACTGTTGAAATGCGGGGGGGCAAAAATTACAAAATTTAGCTGGTCATGAAGGCCTTTTCAGGCCTGGTGCTCAAGTGGTTAAACATATTTAAGAATTTTTTTTTTTACCTCACTATCTATATTAAAAAAAAAAAATTTTTGGACATTTTGCGATTTTCACTCCAGCCACTCAACCTCATAAAAGGTTGACACTTCCTGTTCTGTAAAGATCATTTCTCAGTAATTTCCTCATTATTAGCTTTAGCTCAAGCAATATTACGATGAAAGGTAACATCAGGTCATAGTCATTGTAATCTCTTCTTCTCCCTGCACAATGACTTCTGCCCAGGTCACAAAGCATGCCTATAACACATAGAAATCTATGAGTCATCTCCTGTTCACAGGTTCCTATGGTAATATTAATGCGTAGATATATAGTATAGGATATCACCAATCACATCAGGTGATGGTCATTGTAATCCCTTCTTCTCCCTGCACAATGACTTCTGCACAGGTCACTGAGCATGCCCACAACACATAGAAATCTATGAGTCATCTTCTGTTTGCAGGTTCCTATGGTCCTTGTGGCTGCTGTAAAGATTATCTCTAAATGTTGTAACAAGCAGCTCAGACAAGATGGCTGCTACCATAATCATGTGCAAAAACTTTAATAAAATAAATGTCTACAAGCAACCAATAAAAAAACAATTGAAAGGAAATAACATGCATCTGTATTTGGTCTTAAAGGGGTTTTGCCACAATCTCATTTCATACCTCCTGCATCCAGCTCTTTAGCTCTGTGTGCTCGAAGGGTCGTGTGTGATTTGTTATGAATTTGCATATCATTTGACCCAGGCAGGATGACATCACCATGCCTTTCTCTCGTAGTAAAAAGAAAGTATCGTTTATGTAAAGGCATTGTGGATACTCAGAGGTAAAGTTTTTGCCTCCAGACACAAGGGTTCTAGGTTGAAATGCCTACAGGAACCAAACCTGTTTTTTTTTCTCTTTATTAATGCACAAACAAATTGAGATTTCTTTTTTATTTATTTGCACTGTTTGACTAATTACTAATGAGTACAGAGGACAGGAGTATAATGACAACACATGGGTTTGAAACACTCAGTAGCTGACGGAGAAAAGGAGATAACTGAACATGTGCACCAGGAATGAGGAGCTGTCAGCGCTAGTCGTATGCCCTGGAGACGAGCTGTCAAACAATGGATCACTAAGAGGAGCAGCTAAAACAAAAAATGGTGCAAGAATTATCTAATCAAAATGAATGGTGAAAATGTTTGTTATTTTCATTGTGTGAGGTTCGGTGGGAATCGCTGGACCACCGCAAGCGATGAGAGAGTGTAAGCCACAACAAGGGAGCGGAGTCTAAGTAGCCCCCGGTTTTCACAGAGCCCCGCAAACGGGATGGACTTGATGCGCGTGAGGCACTGCAGGTCGCTTACCCCTGACCTGACTTGCTTGCGATGCGGCCGAGGTACGGCCGTGGTACAAAATCGTAATCCAGAGGCTAGTCAGGAAGATGCAGAATGTCCAGGCAGGCTCAGAGGTTCGTGGTCAGAGTCGGCAGACGGTCAGGCCAGGCGGCAAACAGGCAAGGTCAGGGAAACGTAGCGGAACGTACTGGTAACACAGTTAATCAAGACGGACTCCAACACTCACTAAGACAAGGTACTCACACAACATCTGGCAGAGAACTGCTGGGGGGCGTATTCCTATATAGGACAGCGGCCGTCAATAACTAATTTAATGGCGCGCTGGCCCTTTACAAATCAGACCACCGTCGCGCGCACCGTAGCCTAAGCAGTCGGTTACGCGCACGGCTGCCGAGACAGGCAGGATCGGGCGTTCACAGTTGAGCGCAGGTAAGAGAACTGTGCCCAGGGACTGGCAGCGGGGCACCCCTCCACCCATGACAATTTTCATGCTTCCCACGTCAGTTTTTCTCTGTGGCAAAACCCCCTTAATTTGTAAAAAGAAAAAAAGGTGATTACATTCTCTGTAAAGGCCATTAATTCCACTTCAGTGCCAGGGGTTGAGGACCCCTAATATATTTCCTGATATATTGCTATAAATGTCAGATGTTTACTTCGTCCAAACAAATTAAAATAGAACAACAGCCATTTTATTTTCTTGTTTATGGTTGTGATGAATCTTTTTATCAAGGTCTAGGCAAGTCTAAAGGACACAAGCCCTGAGAACTTACTTTTAGAGGAGGGAGACTTTTCTCAGCGCGTTTCTGGATGATGTTTTGGATGAGATTTTCACCCATACAAATTAATAGCAAGTTAAAAAAAGTGCCAAGAAATGCACCTAAAACACACTTCAAGTATTTACATGACACTTCTTTTTCAGCGCTTCCAAAGAAGCGCGTAAAAACCTCGTCGTGTGTGAACTACAACGAGATTTTACATAAGACTCAATAAAATGAACTAGGGGGCGTTTTGGAGGTGTTTTGGATGCTGTTTTGGATGAGGAAACGCTCTAAAAACTGCTTTGAAAACCACATCAAAATAATCCGTGTGAACATACCCTTACAGAAAATGCTTGACCTCTGTCATTGCCAACAAAGGAAATATAGCAAAGTACTGAGGTGAACTTTTGTTATTGACCAAATACTTATTTTCTACCATAATTTGCAAATAAATTCTTTCCATATCAGACAATGTGATTTTCTGGATTTGTTTTCTCATTTTGTCTATCATGTCAATTACAGGCCTCTCTCATCTTTTTAATTGGGAAACTTGCACAATTGGTGGCTGACTAAATACTTTTTATCCCCACTGTAGGTCATGGCGTGTACGTTAAATTAAAGCCAGAAATGTGATGTAAATCTAGCCTTAAAGGGGTTGTCTTACTACAGGGATTACTTATGTTAAAGATCTTGCAAACACATGTCACTTTGCAATATGTGTCCGTTAACAGTGGCCTACCTATTCTCCCCCCTCGTATTGTACGCAGGGGGAGAGAAGTGACATGTCACCTCTTTGCGGCGCTTACACACAACTGATAATAAAAGTGAATGGGGCCGGACCCCTGCGCTTTAGTAGTACGCGCTGGACAGCGCATACTTCTAAAACACCCGGCGTATTGTGTCACGTACAGTACGCGCCACAATGCTCTGTATGAACATATCCTTTATGTCTCCTGTGGATTTAGCCAAATAGGGGGAGACCCTGCATCCCACTGGTGCCCTTCAGGTCTGTACACTGAGTTCTTTATTACTCGCCCTGGGGCACAATCACCAGTGCAGTTGTGTCAGTTTTGGGAGTGGAGATAACGGAGCTCCATGGGAATGTCATATTTGTAACTTTTTCTGACGTCCCAGAGAAAGGGCCCACAGCTATAAAGTTGGAGCAGTGTAGTTCTGTATCAACGTGGCATTTCTCAATTAAAGCTATGTCTCCACTACACAGGAAAATGATCGAAGATGCGATCGTTCCTGCAGGCCCATAGACGGCAATAGAAAAGATGAGCTGCAGTCTACACAGCTCGTCTTTCGGCAGCGGCATATTGTACATGTTGTATAATACACCGGCGCTTCTCGTTTTCTTGTCCTCTTCCCATATCATACAAATTGTATGGGGGACAGCAAAAAAACGAGAAGCAACCGCGGTTTTTGTATAAAGTGTGACAAAAAAACGCGGCCCTGCATCAGAGAAAAAACGGCCGCTCTTGGGCCTTTTTTGTCCAATGCAGTGTGGACATAGCCTTAGTCAAGTACACAGCCGGGTGCTAGGGGAGATTCACACTCTACTTTCTTGCAAAAAACGCATGTATGTCTAGTAGCGATTCTTCGTTTTTTTTCCCATGAAAACTGCAGCGGCCGGATGATTGCTGGAAGTTAGTAGGCAAATATGAGATGCACTACAGCTAGTGCTTTTTTCTCTGTAGTGTTTTTTCACTTTGGACTTTAGTTGTATTTTCTACAGTGTTTTTAGGCAGTTTGTGCCATTTTTCTCTTCATACAATCTCATTGTTTTTCTACAATAAAAAAAACTGCATGTGTGTTGCATTTTTTGATGTGTTTTTTTGTGGTGAATGAATAAATATATATATATATAAAGTATTAGTATGATGCTATATAGTATTACTAGCATGCCGTTTTTCAATTTTTTTTTCGAAAAAAAAAAACGCACTGCAAAATAATCAGTGTGAAGAGGGCCTGAAAAATATGGCGGGTCAGCAGGAATCCATCCCCTCGCTTAGCGGCTACATAGAAGTGTGCAGATGGTAATAAACATTACGTATTCCTGTACACAGGGTATGAGCGGCAGTAGGTGAGCACCAGCTCTCACCAGTAATGGCGGTGGGTACATAGTACGTCATGTCTCGTATGTAGGGTCACTGTTACTGAGGAGACGCTACTCAGCTACAGTTCTGGGGACAGAAAAACGACTCGATGACGCAACTACTGTGCGCCGTTTCCATGAGGCGTTGCCATGGAGAGTATCGCAGGTCAATGACGTCAGAGCTTTTGGTTGGAGTCGGCGGGAAAACACTGCGAGCGAGTGTGGGACTGGGTGACCGGATCCGGGATGTGACAGGAGCGGGCAGGAGCAGAGGTACGGGGCCGGGGGATGTACTAGAATGCGTGTCAGGGCGCTGACATATCCTAGCAGCCCCTGCATTGTGCACGGACAGGACGGACACTGCTTCGTATGTGAATACCCGCCTGTTATACTGCGGCTTCACGTTATGCGCATGCGCAGACTGAGCCTTGTCTGATAATTCCATGTCCCGAAGGGGCTGTGGAGACCACGTGACACAATGCTGCGTGGTGATTGGCTGGCGATCATATAGACTTTTTCTTATGTAATTTGCTAAAGTGAAAAGACAAATAGCGCAAAACTGGAGCAGGAGGTTTATTCCAGACCTGAAACAAGGGGCCTGGAGGCTGCCGGGACTCCTCTGATACATGTACCAAGTATATGCCACAACTGCATAAAACTGTAGAACTGACAAGGCTTTCTCAGGGTGGACACATTGCAGCCGTCGTGTGATAGTGGCTGCTGGTCATGGAGTTACTAAGGCTAATGACATGTCATGTTTAAGGCAAGGTACACACCATGTTTAGGCTGTGCGCCACAAAATCTCCCAACATATATGCTACCTGAATCCAGAGGATTAAAGGGGTTGTCTCACTAAAAGGATTGCTTTTTATGTTAAAGATCTTGCAAAAACAAGTCACTTTGCAATGTATGTCCATTAACAGTATCCTACCTATTCCAAGATATCCCTTCTTGTATGGGCTGCATCACTCCTCAGGTCGCTATACCTACAGAACCATTTGGAACTCTCCTGGATATGCTGTCAGCACTGCTATAGGCTACAGCCTAGTGGAAGCCAGTAAAACACTCCCCATGAATTCAAAATGAAACCAAGAAGACAGGACTGAGATGTGTCAATTTAGTGAGACAACCGCTTTAAAGGGGTTGTCTCGCTACAAGGATAACGACCGCCCTCTGACTATAGACGCTGGGTGGTGCAGGTCACTAATTTGCAGAGACGTTGCTGCAGAAAGCGGCTCCCAGCGCCGCAGCTACGCTAGGAACAGAGCTGTAGTCTACAGCTTTGTTCCTAGAGCAGTCTCTGTAAGTTCCGGGAAGCAGAGGAAACGTCCAATCCCTGGAACTTAACCCTTTGATTGCCACAGTCTGTGACCTCGGCATAATCAAAGCGCATTCCTCTGCTCCATATTGGTGACCTGATGGAGCCCAGGGAATGTCTGTATAGTCAGCCTGGTGACCTAGAGTAGCCCCAGGGCAGTTTGTATATGCTAATACATAACTAAGTGTAATAAAAAATTGTTAGTTATCCCATAATGGGTTAAAAAAAAGAAAAAGTAAAACCACATAAAGTGTAGAAAAAATAAATAAAACACATATTTTAATTAAAGTTATTGTGAGTATATTATACAAAAAAACTACACATATTGGGTATCTACACAACTGTAATAACCTGTAAAATTCATCCAGTATGTTATTTAGTGTGAAATGTAATTGGTATAAAAAAAAAATTACAAAAATTCTGCAGTAATTTATTTGTAAACTTAAACTACCCCCCCCCCAAAAAAAAAAATAAATAAATTACTACTTACCCTACATAAAAGAAGTCCTCATACAACTGCGTCGCTTAGAAATAAAGTTACGACTATTGAAACGCAGGGAGGCAAAAACTACTAACTTTTGCTGGTCATTAAGTACTTTTCAAGCTTGGGGGCTTAAGGAGTTAAAGATCTTACAAAAGGAAGTCACTTTACAATATGCGTCTTAACAGTGTGCTACCTATTTCTAGATATCCGCTCTTGTATGGGCAGCATCAGCTCCTCAGGTCCTACAGACCTGTTGGATCTCTCCTAATAGACTACCAGTGCTGGTCGCTATAGCTACAGACCTGGTGTCCTCAGCAGCTCCTCACTACAGGCCAGAAGTAGCCAGTAAACATCCCCTGAATTAAAAAATGAAAACTAGAAAACAGGACTCAGTTGAGATGAATCAATGTAGTGAGACAACAGCTTTAAATGGCTGACACAGACCAAAAGTATGTCCTTTTGCCAGTATACGTCTGTATACCACAAAAAGAAGTTTGGAATAGCGCAGAAGCCTACACTATCCTATACTACACATTCAAAAGAAAAAATATATATGTTAAACATAAGCTTTTTTTTTTTTACCGTGGGACCCTATGGATGACAGATGACACTTCTTGGCATGTGTACAGTCTGGTGTGTACATAAACAGAAGCCAGAAATGTGGTGTGTACATAGTTTAACATACACTCCAGGCGTTATATGTTAAACAGGTGCAAAATAGTGGCATCAGTTACCTATAGAGCACAGGTGTCAAACTGCCGGCCCTCCAGCTGTTGGGAAACAGCAACTCCCATCATGCATTTGTATAATCTATAACAGTTGGCATGATGGGAGTTGTAGTTTCCCAACAGCTGGAGGGCCGGCAGTTTGACACCCCTGCTATAGAGTCTTATTAAAAATTAACAAAATAAAAACGTATACTTTTTGTTTTACTGAATGCTGGTGTTTGGAATAGTGAAGGCTCCTGTGCTATTCCCTACTTTTTATACACTTGTTTACTGGCTAAATGCAGGCCAATAGGAACCTATAGACCTGTTTAGTACGTACATCGGGAGATTTCCTGGTGTATACACTAAATGGACATCATCTAGTTTAAGCCTTAGGCTATGTTCACACGGCTTATTTTTGGACAGATTTCAGCCCGTAATTCGCGCCGTACTGTGCGAATTGCGGGTGAAATCCGTCCTAGTCATTACGGTAATCCACCGTTCTCATAGAGAACTATGGATTCCGTCTCCTCTCCCCGTTCGCGAGATGCGGGGAGAGAAAGTGACATGTCAATTATTCACGGCGGGATACGCGCCGAGAATAATGAAAGTCTATGGGGCCGGCTCCCCCTCCACGCTTCCCCGCCCCCGCTGCCGAGCACACGTCGTAAGTGCGGGTGAAATCTGTCCCGCAATTACGCCGTGAATAAGCCGTGTGAACATAGCCTCAGGTTACAGCATGAGTTTATATCTATATAAAAAATGGAGATTTCCCAGTTATTTATTGTTTTTGATGCAAAGGCAGTAGAAAAAAAAGTGTGTATGTGTGTATTATATATATTTATATATATATATATATATATATATATATATATATATACGTGCCTGAGTGTGTATAGTTTCTTTGCTGTAATCATACTATTATATTAGCCCGTAAATAGTTAATGTTATGTATTCTACATAGCAAATACTGTGAGGAAACAAAATTCCAGTCTTTGAAACCCCCTCTCTCTTCCCTGTCCCCAAAAAAAGAGTTTCCCAAAATGATGCCATTAAACAAATCTGCGCTGCCGATAAGAAGCTCCTCATAGAAAAAAATTGCAGATCTTGGAATATCACAGTGAAAAATGGTCTTGGTCTCCAAAACAGGAAGGTCAATCAGGGGTTAAAAAAGTAGAATCTGTTAGGATTGTGGGACATGATGTTGTAGAAGGAAAAAAATATTTATTTACTGAAACCAAAATATTTCCTTAAACTTTATTTTTTTAATCTGGAATTCACGGTTCACACAGAGGATTTTTGTATGAAAAGCATAGAGGTTCATCACCCAGATCTGTGCACTTTCCAAGCTAAAAATTTTTGCATGAAAATGTACTTTTCAGGGGGGAATTGATTTTTAATGTGGATTTTGCAGTCTGATGGTTTCTCCATGTAAATGACCTTGGGAGAACATTGATTTGCCCCGGTGAACGGGATTAATTAGAAAATGCAGCAATGTTATTGTTTTGTCAATACGATTCTAGGTACGCTTTAAAAGAAGGAAATCAATCAATGGGGTAAACGAAATTTTTTTTTTAAAAATTGGAATCAATTCAGAAAAAATATAAATTAAATAAGAGAATAAACTGGTTCAGAAAATTTTGCATTGGGTACAAGTTTGCAAAAATATGTATTTAAAAAGATTAAAATATCATTCACCTGGGTGACTTCACCTGCCTTTGCTTAAACCAGAGGGGCCCTAATGGGAGAACGGGGAACTCCGGGACCATATTAATGTTGAGGTCCTCAACAATGGGAATCAAGACCCTATGAATCAACCAAAACCACCCCTGTTTTTATAAGATTAAACCAAAAAAATGGACCGCCCTAGCGTTGGTAAGCTTAAAATGCAAGAGATTTTTTGTCCTGTATCCTAAATCATGGGGCCCGGCCCCAGGCCCCCAGACAACATACAAAAAAAAACTCCTAGACCAGACGTAAGCAGCTCCCTAGATGTAAATTAAATTTAAGGCCATGTTCCCCGGGTTATTTGCGGGGAAATTTTAGCCCCGAATTACCCCCTGTGCCCGGGGGGGGGGGACTGAGCGGGGGCCGGCACTTCCCCGGGCCCCCTTTGACTGAATTCCGCGGGGTAACGCCGCTATAATTCAATGTAAATTATCGGGAGAGTAACCCTTTGTTCTCTTGAAAAACTGTGGATTACCGTAATAAATGGGCCTTTTTTGGGCCCCGAAATTGGCGCACTTCGGCGCGAAATTCGGCCCGAAAATCGGCCCATTTTAACCCTGTGAACATACCCTAAGGGGGTGTTCTGCTCAGGGCAAAACAAGCCTGCAGCAGGGTTAAAAGTGGTTTTAAATTTTTGTTAGAAAAAAATTTGTGTTGTTTTAATATACAAGAAATGGAAATTATGACATCAATAGTAAATATTTCACTAGCACAAAATTTTTCCCGCATGTTTCTGCCGTGGGATGTAGCAGGTTTCCCATTTTAAAAAAACCCACCTGTGAACCTGTCCCAGTTTCCCTGCACACAACACAAAAATGTTTGAGGTAAATGGGGAAAATAAAACAAATTCACAGCGTTCAAAAAATGTATTATGACTTTTTTTTAATTATTTTTTTTAAAATCTGTGTATATAAAAGGCTTTTTCCCAACGGCGTAATTACGGGGCGTACAGTACGGCCGCAAATTTGCCCGGTTTTGGGGTCGTGCTGTTTGTGTACTCTGCGAGCGGAGGCTAGTGCCTTAAATTTCGGGCGTAATAAGTGGGGCAGACCCTTGTCTTCCCCGGTACAATCGATCGTTTGTAGCCCAGGGAGAGGAGGCGTAAACCTTAATTCTTTGAGAAGTGATGCCGTAATTTCGGCGCGCATCCGCCCGTATTTGGGGAAGTTTGACGCGAAATGCGTGACGAAATTACCCTGTGTGAACATAGCCTACGCAGCAGTACAAGAAAATTTATGTGGGGTTCCCTTTTGCTAATTGACCTTCAGGGTTTTTCTGCAGCATGTCATCTGCAACAACAAATCCCTCACACAATTCTGTGAATTTTTTGAGCAAATCTGAAAAGTAAAAAAAAAAAATGAATTTATTCAAAATCTGCAGTTGCGAGTTTTGCTGCAAACAGACAGTGCTTGTGCTGCAAAATCTGCAACAATAAACTTCTATTGCGAATTTGTCTTGGGAGTTTGAAATCCGTCACATATCCGCAGCAGAAATTGACGTCCAGTAGATTTAAAATCTTAGCCGCAGGTCAGTTTTATGGGTTCTTCCAAAATTTTTGTGAGTTTGGTTTCTTGATTCACTGCTGGTTTGTACGGCATTTACTGCAGACAATCTGCAGGATGTTCATCCCGTGTTTATTTATCCCTTTAAAAAAGTATAGGAGGGGTTCCAGTGTGTGTTTTTTTTTTTTTTAAAAAGGGTATTTTGCATCAGTATTTGTAAGCCAAAACCAGGAATGAAACCGACAAAGTATAATGGAAAGACTGGAACCTCTTCAGGGTTTTGGACCCAGTCCTGTTTTGGGCTTCCAAACACTGCTGCAAAAGAGCAGTCAAAACACATCAGGCCTTATGTATGAAACCTGTCTAGCTGTAAGATTCTTTGTTGCCTTTTAAAACCCGTAGAGTCGCTTTATTTTATAAGTGTCTGAGTTTGCTGTGGGGAAAAAAGAAGTCTTTGCTAGCGTTTTTTACTAGGCCTACTGTGTGAATTCAATCTCACAGTTCAGTTTCTGTGTGAATTCCCTGCAGATATTTTTTGTGGTGTGTACATGAGATTTTTAAAGTGTCCACACTGCTGTTGCTTTAGGGTATGTTCACACGGCGTAATTGCGGGTGGTTCGGCGTATTTGTGCTTTATAGGGGGTAATGCACGCCGCAATTTCGGGTTAATTCTATTCTCATAGAGAAATTTTGAAATTCTTTTCGTCTTCCCGGGTACAATACCATTGTATTGTAGCCCCGGGGTTTAGAGTGACAGTCGTTCTTTGCGGCGCTTAGTGCGCTGATTTTAGAAATGAAAAGTGGCCCGGGCAATGTCCCTTTGGGAAATCACGCTGACCCCTTCCAAAAACTTGGATTACGCCCCGGGGGAAAACACCCCTTTTTCAATGGTTCTTTTGCGCAGATCAGCTGGGGGGGAAAAAAGAGTGTATCTGTCCATGTGATTCCCTAGTTCGTTGACACCCAAAGGGATTTTTTTTCAAGGGTCCGTGAAAATCTGAGATGGTCCCCTATTTGTTGTATGGGGGGTTGGATCAGTGGCATGGCGGAAAACCTCTTTAAAGAGATTGTCTACTGCAGAGATTGTTTTTAACTGTAGGGAACAGTAAATGAAGACGTTTTCCAAATAGATTGCTGTGTTTAGGTTTCTTTTATGAGGAGATATTGTTTTATTAGTTCTGAGTGCACTCGGGTTTCTCTAGGTTACTGACCTGCCCGCCCGCTGTTTGACTTTTGATGAGGGATGATGTCATCAAACAGCTCTGCATACAGAACTGAGAGTTAAGTGTTATCTGATCTAACAAACAAAAGAGACTAATTACTACTGTTGACTTTAGCTCTGACAATTCTCTGGACTTTAGATAAACATCTCCTGATCTCATGTTAGCGTAATTAGCAGAGCTTTGTATATGGGGCTGATATTGTAATCACCAACAGCCTGACAATGAAGAGACAGGGGGCCACATGTATGAAAACTATCTAGGTCAGAGCGCCCCTTTCATTTCATATAGTGCTCTGGAAAAATGAGAGGGGCGCTCTGATTGGTTGCTATGGGCAACAAAGGATGCGTAAATGAAAGGCTCAGTAAACAACCCCTATAACTTTTACAGAGTCTACCTAAAGGGTCTTATTTTCTGGAACTGTTTTTGGGTTAGTGGCATTTTTATTAATGAGGCCTCTGTGTAAAAATCCAATGTGCCTGGAAAAAAGGCATTTTCAAGATTAAAAAATGCAACCAAAAATGCATTTCACATGATGTTTTCTACATTTTATGAGGCACACTTATTATAGTAATGTACTATAGTTTGTACTAAAATACTGTTAGGCCTATGTTCACACGGCTTAAAATTTGGACGTCTTCAGCCGTAGTGCGCAAATTACGGCTGGAATCTGTCCCAGTCATTACGGTAATCCACAGTTCTCATAGAGAACTATGGATTACGTCTCCTCTCCCCGCTCGGCGAATACGCCGAGGGGGTAGATAAGTGACATGTGAATTACTAGCGGTGTATACGTGCCGCTGGTAATGCAAGTCTATGGGCCGACGAGGTGCCGGA
This sequence comes from Phyllomedusa bahiana, assembly GCA_025379985.1. Taxonomy (NCBI): domain Eukaryota; kingdom Metazoa; phylum Chordata; class Amphibia; order Anura; family Hylidae; genus Phyllomedusa; species Phyllomedusa bahiana. The sequence continues at coordinate 48,514 of JAODAL010006785.1, forward strand.
CCCCAGCCACACGGCGTAATTGCAGGGCGCGTGAACATAGCCGTACTCACTTTACCCCACATTATGAGGCAGATTTATCACTACTGCCTGTTAGACTAGGCAGCCTTACAATGCAGCACGTTTATCATAATGTTGATAAATTTGGCACATGTTAGAAAGTCCAACTTTACACTATTTTTAAGTTGGCTTACTTGATACCAGTGCCACATTTTTGTGCACTACGGTGCAGGCTTTCACCAAGCTACACCCCTTTTTGCCGAGGTCACGCACCTTTGGGCATAGAAGTGTCTAGTGCTCTAATTTGTGTAAGACCGTTTCTAGGCACTTCTGCGCCTCAAGTGGAAAACAGAGCATGACCTCAGTAAAGGGTATGGATAGCGAAAACTGAGCGTGCAACACTGTTTGCCAAGTAAAGGTGCCAACATTTTGCCACATTTAGGTTATGTCTACACAGCAATGTTAAAGTGCCATTCACAATCCGCCGACATTTTAACATCGCTGTACTGTGGGTTTGCACTAAAAACCGTGGTCGGTTTATGGATTTCCCGGTGGTCTAGAAATTTCACAGTAGCAAATCTGTGCTCTGTAGACTACAGCACGGATTTTGTTTTGCGGGCTATGGGCACAGGATTACAGTCAGATTTTTGCGGATTCTAAATACTGAACCCACTTAAAAATCCGACTGTAATCCTGTGCTGTGTAGACATGGCCTTAGTGTAATAAAGATGACCAGCTAATAGAAGGTGCAATCTTAGACAGTCCAAACATGCAGCAGATTTCTCAACACTGATAAATGTGGTGCAATGTTATAGACTGTCTAGTCTGAGTTTACACTGTCTAAGCATTGGAATTGATAAATCTGCCCCATTGTGTTTTAAAATGCAGAAAACGGAGTATGTGAGAAGGAGGCTTAAAGCAGGACTAAACAATCATATGCAAGTAATTCTGTCAGTAGTAAGAAGTAAGTCTGTCAGACTTCTGAGTGTCACAGCTGAGCTGCTGTCACTGGTCATTCCCTGTTTATTAGTGATGATGGCTTGTTTTATTCCCCTTTAACTACATGTTGTTCACCTCTTTACAGCATGGCTGCTTTACCGCAAAACAACCTCCAGAAGCAGCTGGAATTATTCTCTTCCAAGGTTGTTGGGAATAAGCTTTCTCTGCAGAAATCTAAACCTGGGTGAGTACACTTTGATTTGTTCAGTGAGAATATGACGGCGTTTTGTACTTTACAATCTAGATCATTTCTGACAGACGTCAGTGCGGAGTTCCTGCTGTACCATCAACAAGGGTGGATTTTTTTTTTTTTGTCTAGATAGCAATAATTACAATTAGAAGTACAGATAGGGACACAATAGGAAATGTGAGAGGATGTCAGATGGCATGATAACACACAGTGTCTGTGCGGGTCTTTTTTTGTCAATATCATTGGGGTACACTGTACTTTGGGTATAGGACCTCGCCCTAGGAGGCTGACACTAGGCGGGACCAAACATGTTGGCTCTGCTCGAATGGACTCTATCCCTCCTGCTGACGCCAGGCTAATCAGTTTTCAGCCTAGTGTCTCTTGGAGGCAGACGCTGCTCTGCTGCATTTTGGAATCAGACGGTTTTTATACCAGCTGATTAGGCTGGTGTCAGGAGGAGTGATATAGTCAATTCGGGCGAAGCCAACATGTTTGGTCCCGCCTAGTGTTAGCCTCCTAGGGCGAGGTCCTATACACAAGGTGCTGTGTCCCCCAATGAATCAGACGAGATTGCAGTAAGGCAATGTCTATGCTCCAAACTATGACGGCATTTTCATGTTGCTGGACCACCGTCTTTTGTACAAAAAAACGTGGTCGGATTTTGGATTCGTAAGGGACCCAGTACATTGAGACTACGGGAATTCGACGGTCTGGCAGAATGTACAACATGTTCTATATTCTGCCGGATGGTCTTAGGGTTAGGAAACCCTCATTAAAAAAAATCTGCTGTGTAGACGACAGCACGGATTTTCTATTTAGGGCTACACAGTGCTGGGTTCGGTCAGATTTTCTGTGGATTCAAAACACTGAATCCACTGAAAATCGACCGAAATCCACTGCTGTGTAGGCATAGCCTAATGGGAATGTTAAATTGCTGTCCAAAATCTGACGGCATTTTAACATGGCTGGTACACGGTTATTTTCAGCGCACATTGAATGTACAGGACTCTGACCACAATCCAGTGGAATATACAGCTTGTTTTCAAATCCTCCGGAATCCTGTGGATTTCAAAAGCGACCGTAAAAAATCCTTGCTATGTGGACTACAGCAAGGATTTTATTTGCGGTCTTTGCAGCACTGGTTACAGACGGATTTTCGGTGGATTCAGATTTCTGAAACTGCAGAAAATCCGATCAAAAACCTGTGCTGTGTAGACATAGTGTAAAGGAATGGATTCCCCAGAGGCTTAAAGGAGTACTTTAATTTCATGGTTTAGCTTTAGACATGTAGACTAAGGTAAATCTGCCGAAAATCCGACTGTACCCAGCACTGTGTAGCCCTCAATAGAAAATCCCTGCTGTAGTCTACACAGCACAGATTTTTTAACGAGGGTTTCCTAAACCTAAAACCATCCAGTGGAATATAGAACATGTTGTATATTCTGCCAGACCACCGGATTCCCATAGTCCTGATGTACCGGGCTCCTAGGAATCCAAAATCCGACCATGTTTTTTTTGCACAAAAAACGGCAGTCCAGCGATGTGAAAATGCCATCGGGGGGTTCTTTTCCCTGCTGCTGAACTCTTTAGATGACCCGACAGGAAGTAAAAGAACCCCAACACTGGTACACCTCTGTGCATCGTTTATACAATGGCGAATTATGTACTGACTTTTGAGCCCCCTAAGCGGACTCAATGTTTAAGTAGTTTAAGTAAAAAAAAAAAAAATTATAAAAATTAATAAAAAATATGAAAAGTTCAAATCACCCCCCTTTTGCCACCTAAAAAATAAAAACTTTACACGTAATTGGTATCCCCGCGTCCATTAAAGTCTGGTCTATTAAAGTATAACAATTTTTCCTGTACTCTGAACACCGTAGAAGAAAAGAAAAGTGATCAAAAAGTTGTCTATCCCAATAAAAAGAAAGTCAAAATAGTTTAAAAGACCAAACTTTGCACAGTTGCTTTTAGTTCATTTTATTTACTCAATCCTTGTATAACATGTTTTAAAACAATTTGGCGGAAAAGTAGTTCAAAAGTGGTATACTGATATGTTCCACTGTGCATAAATGTTCACTCGCAGGCTTACTTCCGGTTGGATAGCGAGGAGAGGCTGGGCAACCGGCTGTGCTGCACGTTTATGTTCAACGGAAAATATCAATATACCGTATATACTCGAGTATAAGCCGACCGAGTATAAGCCGAGGCACCTACTTTTGCCACAAAAACCGGGAAAGCTTATTGACTCGAGTATAAGCCTAGGGTGGAAAACGCAGCGGCTACTGGTAAATTTTAAAAATAAAAATAGATATCAATAAAATTACATAGGCAGTTTAATGTCCCCCATAGGCAGGTATAGGCTGGTATAGGCAGTTTAATGTCCCCCATAGGCAGGTATAGGCTGGTATAGGCATTTTAATGTCCCCCATAGGCAGGTATAGGCTGGTATAGGCATTTTAATGTCCCCCATAGGCAGATATGCTGGTATAGGCATTTTAATGTCCCCCATAGGCAGATATGCTGGTATAGGCAGTTTAATGTCCTCCATAGGCAGGTATAGGTCGTTATAGGCAGGTATAGGAAGCTATATGTCCCCATAGGCAGGTTATAGGCAGGTACAGTCCCCTATAGGCAAGTTATAGGCAGGTACAGTCCCCCTAGGTAGGTTATAGCCAGGTACAGTACCCATAGGTAGGTTATAGGCAGGTACAGTCCCCCTAGGTATGTTATAGGCAGGTACAGTCCCCCTAGGTAGTTTATAGCCAGGTACAGTCCCCCTAGGTAGGTTATAGGCAGGTCCAGTCCCCCTAGGTAGGTTATAGGCAGGTACAGTTCCCCTAGGTAGGTTATAGCCAGGTACAGTCCCCCTAGGCAGATATAGGCAGGTACAGTCCCCCTAGGCAGGCATAGGCAGGCTTTTTAAACAAAAAAAAATCACTTACCTGGCTCCCCGCTGCTCCGTGTCCCTCGCCGCTCCGTCTCCTCGCTGTCCGGCCTCCCGCGCGCTGTCCTGCATCTTCTCGGCACAGGCGGGTGACGTCATCAGGCCGCGCACGCAGCGTGATGACGCGCGCTGCCTGTGCCGAGAGCTCCGGACGGCCGCGAGTCTGCGACTGCCCGGAGACCACTGCGGTGCAGGGATCGCTCGCTCTCTACCCCGCAGTGGTATCCCTTCACCTGTGTGCTCTCCGGAGGAGTCGCATATAGGTGAAAGGATCGCGGACAGTCCCCGGGCCAGCGCAGCGCCCGGACACTGTGCGCTCACTCAGCATTCAGTTATATGCGCTCCCTGAGGAGCCGCATATAACTGAAGCGTCCCTGTCGGTGCACGGGCCATCACAGCGCCCGAGCGCCGACAGTGACTCGAGTATAAGCCGAGGGGGGATTTTTCAGCCCATTTTTTGGGCTGAAAACTCGGCTTATACTCGAGTATATACGGTAGACCTTTTTGAGCTATTTTTCTGCCAAATTGTACGTGTTTTAAAACTTGTTATACATGGATTGAGTAAATAAAATGAACTAAAGGCAATTGTGCAAAATTTGATCTATTAAGCTGTTTTGAGTTTCAGTGAAAAAGGAGCATAAGAGGAGGCTCCTGTCTGCAGACCAATGTGGTGGTATTACTAATGTGAAATTAAGGGCCACACATGTATGAAAACTGTCTAGGTCTAAAATTCACTTTGTTGCCCATAGTGCCCCTTTCATATAGTGCTCTGGAAAAATGAGAGGGGCGCTCTGATTGGTTGCTATGGGCAGCAAAGTGAGTTTTAGACCTAGACAGTTTTCATACATGTGGCTCTAAGTCTGATTCTTTATACTGTATGAAGTGACCAATAAAAATACACTTCAGCCCGCAAAAAATGAGCCCTTACTCCAGTCCATAGGTGGAAGCACAAAAAGTTTTTGTTTTGGTTTTTTTTTGCAGAAAATGGCCCTGCAGTGCAAATTTAAGAAATAGAGAATTAATTTTTTTAAAGAAATAAAACATAACAAAAACCCTATATATTTAGTATTTCCAGAATTGTATCAACCTGCAGAGTACAGAGAACACATCATTTATACTGAAGAGTGAATGCCGTAAAAACAGAACTTCTTTTTATTTCACCCTACTTAGAATGGTTTTTTTGGGGTCTCCCACTATATTCTATGGTATGGTCAATCACACAATTAAAAGTTACATCTTGTCCCCAAAAAAAAAAAAAAAAAAAAAAAAAAGCTCTCATCTGCCAGGAAGGGGTTAATGAAGCTACTTCACCATACCAGACACAATTCATTGATATGTGTAGTGGTATTTTTGGGACATGCCTTCTCCAAATCTGTAAAACTCCCAGGAACCTTTTTTTTATATCTCATAGCTTCTTTAGGTAAATCAGTCTTTTCTAACTTATAAGGATTACTATTTGCAGATGATGTTTATCTGTCTTTTTTGTTTTTTCTCTCTTCTTAAGTGTTTTTATATTTAAAAAGAAAGGTTCTCCCGATGGCTCCACGTCAACTAGTGTCATTCAGACAAAGCTGCAAGTGCCCCTGAAGGATAAAAACGTGTATGTTACAGGAGATGACCAGTCAAAGAAGCACCTGCCAGTTTTAGCTTCCAAGGAAAGTGGTAAAATCAATGGGTTTTTCGCTCCTAGTCGAGTAACACTCTCCGAGTCGTCTTCAATACCCACCGCCGTTAAAAGTGTCCAACTTAACGCAGACAAAAAGAATGATAAAGCTTCTGAAGAAAGCTCTTGCTCCAAAACTAAAACCGATTGCAACACGTCTCTCAGCTCGGTCCTCAGCCTGGAGGATTGGGATGATATCAATGATTTTGACACCTCTGTATCGCCTCCAACCACTCATACAAGGAAACTGGGAAAAACACCGCAAAAATGCAGCAAAACTCAGTCTTTGACGTCTTCTAAATCACTGTCTACTGACGTGGAACCATCTTCAAGCACAGACGCCATGAAGGACTCTGGTCATGATCAGGTTGTGCTGGCTACAAAGCCTGACACTGTGTCTGCTCCAGTTCGGACAGAAGCATTGGTGTGCAGAGGTCAGTTCTTTACATTGTGAATTTGTGAAGTTCAGCATTGCAGTATATCCCTGGTCTGATTAGTGCTCCATTTTCGTTAGAGGGACATTTTGTTACAGCAATAACTAACTTATTTCTACTTGGCAAATACTCACTGATCTAAAAATATAGGGCCTTAAGTAAGAAAACGGTCTAGCAGTAAGACGGACTTTGTTGCCCATAGCAACCAATCAGAGCTCAGCTTTCAATTCATGTAGTGGAAAAATAAAAGCTGAGCTCTGATTGGTTGACAGTCTTACTGCTAGACCATTTTCATACATAAGGCCTATAGTGTTCTGGGTATTTGTCACTATTTTCATGTTGCCCTATCTTAAGTCAGCATGTGGTAGTGACAAGATCACAGAGGACATCCATGGTTTTACACAGAGCTGCATGATTCGGGAGTTATTAAACCTTTCCTGCGTGATCTAAAATGCTAAGCTCCTGGAGATGTGTTATAAGGGCCTCCCTCTGGTCTATTTGATAGACAGCTCTCTTGTTATATGTGCATTCGTAAACATATGGGATTGTTTGTAAGGCTTGGTTCACACGGCGTAAGTGCGGCGCGTACAGTACGGCCGCAATTACACTGGGTGATTTGGGAGTCGCGCTGTGATCGGCGCGGGGGGGCGGCAACCCATCGGCCCCGTTGTCATTCGTTACTCGCGGCGTGTATTCGCCGCAAGTAAGTAACATGTCAATTATCTCCCCGCTCGTACAATACGATCGTATTGTACGAGCGGGGAGAGGAGGCGTAATCCATAGTTCTCTCTGAGAACTGTGGGGTACCGTGATTTCGGCGCGCATCGCGCTCATATTAGAGCGCAAATATAACGCGAAATGTGCACCGAAATTTGCCCGTGTGAACATACCCTAATACTGTCTGTGATGTATAACTATCCGCTCACCAAGGTGCACCTAAGCATACGTCAATGGCTATTTTAAAATGTGAAAAAATCCTAAACAAATCCAAACTCTAAAATATAACTTTTAATATATACCCATAAAAAATACGATTACGTATCTCAAGTCTACCTTAATCAATATATTCTATATATATACATATAAGGGGGTAAATATTGTGGTCATGGACATTTGGGCTATACTCAGATGTGTAAGAGACTTCTGGAGGATCGGACAGGATATGCTATCCTGGAAAGTGACCCCACGGAAAGATTTTTGGGGGAACTTGAATCTATTATTATACATGGTGTTGATGAAGGGATCCTGTCAAAGGATGAGGCTGCTTTCTTACTCCCGAAAAAACCACAAGTCGCGACGTTTTACGCATTACCCAAGGTGCATAAAGGTCTGGTCCCCCTGAGAGGTCGCCCGATTGTGTCGGGTATTGATTCCTTGACACAGAATGTCGGAATCTATGTGGACAAGGTACTCAGGGACTTTGTTATTGCTCTTCCTTCTTATCTGAGAGATACGGCTGACCTCCTAAAGAAACTGGAGGGGATCAACATCGAGAAGGATGTATGGTTGGCCTCAGTGGATGTGGAGGCACTGTATAGCAGTATTCCGCACCACTGGGGCCTCCATGCCGTGAAATATTTCCTTGGAATGAGGGGGAGACAATTTGAAAAACACAATAAAATGGTTCTTGAATTGTTGGAATTTATTCTCACCCATAACTATTTCCTCTTCGGACCCAGGGTCTACCACCAGCTCAGGGGTACCGCTATGGGAAGCCCATGCGCTCCCACGTATGCGAATCTATTCCTGGGCTGGTGGGAGAGGGCCCTGGTGTTCGGAGAGGAAATGGAGGGGTTCACCAATAAAATTCTATACTGGGGCAGATTCATAGATGACGTCTTCGTGCTGTGGCAGGGCACGGAGGCGTCGTTTAGAGAATTTATCCAGGTGTTGAACACTAATGAGATTGGGTTGAAATTTACATTTGAGATCCATATGTCAGAAATAGCTTTTTTGGATCTGAGGATTTTCAGGGATGATTTGGGTTACATACAAACTTGGACTCATCGTAAGGAGACGGCTACTAATAGCCTCCTGCGGTGGGATTCATATCACCCTGAGAAGTTAAAAAGAGGTATACCCAAAGGTCAATACCTACGTATACGTAGAAACTGCTCCAGAATAAGAGATTTTTACCAACAGGCAAATGACCTCAAGGATAGGTTCCTGGAAAGGGGATATCCTCCATCAGTATTGAAACCTGCATTCAATACTGAATGCAGGCTTAGGAGTGACAGGAACCATGTATTGAACCCGAGGGGACCAAGAGATGAGGAACCCCATTTTAGGATAATAGGCACATATGACAACCGAAACAATGATGTAATGAAGATCTTGCGGAGACATTGGGGTATATTGCATTGTGACAAAGATCTAACTGACTGTCTCTCTAAAACTCCTCAAGTGACATATAGAAGAGGAAGGTCATTGAGGGATAGGCTGATTCACAGCCATTATACGTCACCAAAACCAACAGGAACATGGTTAGAACGTAAACCGTTGGGAATGTTTAGATGCGGAAGATGTACATTTTGCAAGTATATCTGCCAGACCAAGGAGTTTAAGAGTTCGGTGACAGGGAAGATCTATGCGATTCGTGATTTTATGAATTGCTGTACCCAGGAAGTTGTTTATCTCTGTAATTGTAGCTGTGGCAAACAATATATAGGCAAGACGACCAGACAATTAAAAATTCGCATTGGTGAACACTTAGGGGATGTGCGACATAGACGTGACACCCCTCTTGCCAGGCATATCTGGATGGAGCATGAGGGAGATTCCTCGGGCATGATGTTTCTGTGTATGGAAAAGATAAACTCGACATTAAGAAAGGGAAATCTTGATAAAAAATTACTTTGTAAGGAAACAGAGTGGACCTTTAGAATGAAAACGATACAGCCAGAGGGGCTTAATGAACTTCTATATTTTGGCTGTTTTATTTGAAATCTCCTGGTGTATATATATTCAACGTGTCTTTGGTATCCTGTAGGCTTATAAGGATATAAATGGATGGTTGTATCTGGGCAGAATAGCCATTAGGATATGATCTATTATCTCAGGGATTATATATATTTTTGATCCCGAAACTTTATACTCTTGCATGCATCTGTATTGATTCATTTTTGCAAATGATGTTTATCTATGTTCTATTAGGTATCCCTCATTTAGAACTTCTTGTGGGTATATTTGGCCCAAAGAGAAATATGTGTGTGGTATACTGAAACTGTTTTTTATCTAACCACCAAGATGTGATATAAATATACACTTACCGGCCACTTTATTAGGTACACCATGCTAGTAACGGGTTGGACCCCCTTTTGCCTTCAGAACTGCCTCAATTCTTCGTGGCATAGATTCCACAAGGTGTTGCAACGATGCTCAATTGGTACCAAGGGGCCCAAAGAGTGCCAAGAAAATATTCCCCACACCATGACACCACCATCACCAGCCTGAACCGTTGATACAAGGCAGGATGGATCCATGCTTTCATGTTGTTGACGCCAAATTCTGACCCTACCATCCGAATGTCGCATCAGAAATCGAGACTCATCAGACCAGGCAACGTTTTTCCAATCTTCTACTGTCCAATTTCGATGAGCTTGGGCAAATTGGAGCCTCAGTTTCCTGTTCTTAGCTGAAAGGAGTGGCACCTGGTGTGGTCTTCTGCTGCTGTAGCCCATCTGCCTCAAAGTTCGCCGTACTGTGCGTTCAGAGATGCTCTTCTGCCTACCTTGGTTGTAACGGGTGGCTACTTGAGTCACTGTTGCCTTTCTATCAGCTCGAACCAGTCTGCCCATTCTCCTTTGACCTCTGGCATCAACAAGGCATTTCCGCCCACAGGACTGCAGCTCACTGGATGTTTTTCTTTTTCGGACCATTCTCTGTAAACCTAGAGATGGTTGTGCGTAAAAAATCCCAGGAGATCAGCAGTTTCTGAAATACTCAGCCCAGCCCTTCTGGCCCCAACAACCATCCCAAACGTTCAAAGGCACTCAAATCACCTTTCTTCCCCATACTGATGCTCGGTTTGAACTGCAGGAGATTGTCTTGACCATGTCTACATGCCTAAATGCACTGAGTTGCCGCCATGTGATTGGCTGATTAGAAATTAAGTGTTAACGAGCAGTTGGACAGGTGTACCTAATAAAGTGGCCGGTGAGTGTATAAGTTGTATACTGTTTGCCGCCAGTGGTATGTATACCTTATATCTAATTATTGGGATGTGATTTAAATGTAAAAAGCTATATGCTGCGTGCCGCTGATGGTATAGGTTTAACTTATGGTATTGAGCTGCGCCAATCTCTGGATGAATGGAGAAATAGAACTGGACATCTTGCCCTATATAACATCGCTGAGAAGTGAGATGGATGTGGTGGCAGAGTCTGAGTGGACCGCGCCTTGGTTGGCGCGTGCGCAGATATTCTTGGTCGGTGATGATGCCGGCTTTTGTCGGCGCATGCGCAGTAGCAATGTGACGCCGAGCTATCGGCGCATGCGCGGTTGAGCGGTGCTGGTTGACATGGTGCCGCTCTGTGCCGGCGCATGCGCAGCAGCGATCTGAAGACGCCGAGCCATCGGCGTGTGCGCGGCTGAACGGCGCTGGTTGCCATGACGCCGTCTACTGCTGGCGCATGCGCAGTAGCGGTTTGAAGACGCAGATTGGTGAGCGCACCTGAGGGTGGTAAACAGCGGTCATTGAACCTATTTAAGATGAAATACAGGACATAGTAACATCAGCATATCGAGGAGACTACTATCTTGAGTCAGTGTGACGTCCCCTAGGAGATCCTCCTGATGAACCCCATAATATGGAGGTGGGAAACGCGTCGAGGATAAGGTTTGATGTATCTTGAGATGATGTTGGATAAATGTATCTTGCCCCAATTTCCAAATATCTCCCCCCACGCACTCTCCGCTCCTCACAGGACCTTCTCCTCTGCTCTCCCCTTATCAGCTCCTCACACAACCGTCTCCAAGATTTCTCTCGTGCTTCCCCCACACTATGGAACTCACTGCCCCAACACATCAGACTCTCCTCCACTTTCACCAGCTTCAAAAGCAACCTGAAAACCCATTTCTTCAGGCTTGCCTATAACCTTCACTAAACTTGTCACTACTTCCTCCACAGACATGTCTACCCCTCACCTCCTGTCTCTTTCCCCCTCGTGGGCAGGGTCCTCTCTCCCTCTGTCGTGCCAATAGTCATTATCACTTATCACTGTACTCGTTTGACTTATGTTATGTATGTAAACCCCTCGATTGTACAGCGCCCTGGAATCAATGGTGCTTTAAAATAAATAATAATAATAATAATGTTCCCTACACGGACAATATATATGGACATTTACCCTATAATTGAAAGGGAAAAAAAATTGCAGTGTTCATATCAGTGGACTGTGAGCCTTTGAGTACTTTATATGGGACTCTACAGGAATAGTGATAACTATGTTTGGATTTTGAATTGATGTATCTTTAAACACTGTACAGAAATATATATATGTTAATGTTTCTGGTGGTTGATAGGGACATAAAGTGATTCAATAGGGTGAGCCTACAAAGACTAGGCCGTCCTTATCGGGACGATTACTTGGTCTAATTTGAGGATAAGTGTAGGGAAATTAGATAGGGACAGTGTGTATATGTATATATATATATATATATATATATATATATATATATATATATATAGAATATATTGATTAAGGTAGACTTGAGATACGTAATAGTATTTTTTATGGGTATATATTAAAAGTTATATTTTAGAGTTTGGATTTGTTTAGGATTTTTTCAGTTACTGGCTTGTTGTTCCAAATCCATATAGATACTATTTGTTTCTGAGGAAATTGTTCTGTGATTTATTTTAAAATGTGCCCAAAAATTCTGTCCCTGAGTATGTTGAGTGTGCATGTGTATGGACAGATCAGGAGAGAGAGCTGTTGACTGGAAAGCTATACTCAATACTATATAATAAATGTTGTAGTCCTTTAGTAAAGATGTGTTTTTTAATGTTAACAGGGTTGTCTCACTACATAGATTAGCTTTTAACCTGTAGGGAATGGTAAATTAAGACTTTTTCCAAATGTATTGCTTTGTTTATTTTGCTTTGTTTAGGAGATAGAGATTTTACTTGCTCTTAATGTTTCTCCAGTTAATGACCTACTCTCATCTTATCTGAGAGCAGGGAGTGAGAACAGCCTGAACACCACAGGTCAGCACACCTTGAGAACAGACTGTGTTATCTCTAACAAACAAAGGAGAATTATTACTTTTGTATACTGTGAGCTCTGAAGCGCTCTGCACAATAGATTAAAGGGGTGTTATCGTTTCATTAAATGGTCTTCAGAATAAGGGGACAGTGAAAACAAGCAACTTTGCAATTGGATGTCATTAGCAAAGCTGCCTTGTTCTCACAGTGTCCCTTATCTTGTGTTTTTATTTACACTGATATCCAGTGTGGGTCTAATCTGTACAGCCCCTGGGTCGATTCACGGAGCTGTGTGTCTGACTCAGAGTTAGGGGCCGTAGCATTCTCTGTTTCCACACCTAGCAGAAACAGACTGCAGCAGATTGTACAATGAGAAAACATGACAGTTTTGTCCCTGTGCCTAACTCTCCTGCATAACACGCAGATCTGTGCCGTTCTTAGAAAGCTGTAATACATCTCCAGCTGTGAGAGATCAGTGCTCAGATTAGATTGAATGCAGCCTGTGGTATGTATACAGATCTTATAAAATAAGACTGATAGGGAGAGACACAGTGATATGTGGATTCAGAGTGGAGTGGGGGGAGTCACAGGCCAGCAGTGAAGGGGGGGATGATGTCACCCAGCTGGGAGGGGAAGAAACGCCCCTGCATTCACAGAGTTGGGAAGCTAAGAGAAGTGTGACTCAGCCGAAGTAAGGAAGCGATACATCCCCTTTAAATCTCGTGCTTTCATATCAGTGCAGTTAGTAGAGCTGGGAATACGGAGCTGATATGCTAACCACTGCTAGAGAACCACCCACACCCTAACTAGAAAGAGACCGGAAACATTAATCTAAAATTGCTTGTGCCTCTATGAAATAGCGTGGTGAGACAACCCCTTTAATGATTTTCTTTCTGTACCAGCTTGAATTTGAACATGGTTTGCGTTTAATTTTATGTTATTGTAGATGATTTGCTGTCAACTTCTTTTTCTGTATTTCCTTGTCCTAACTTTTTACTTTTTTTGAGCTAGATGAACTTGCAAAAGACTCTCTAGATGTCATTTGTGATGATGACATTGATGCAGAAGCTCTGGCTGAGGTGATACCTGATGAGGATGAGTGTGAAGAAGATTTTATTCCTCCATCTCCAACAGATAACCGTGTGAACTCTCCCCCTGGGGCTCAGGGGATCGGTGAGTAGTATTTAAAAAGGGGGTTTGTTCCCATGATCATATGAAAAAACAAGGCGGGAAACGGCACATCATAAATTTTACAAATTTTTATTCTGCGTCGAAAATTTTCCTTGCTTCAAGCATTTTGTAACCTATATTTTCACTATAGTTCTCTTCGGAAGTCGTCAGTCACATCTGGAACTGGAGAGGAGAATACAACAGAACATATCCAAAAGGACTGTGTTTCCTCAATGCAGGGATGTAGTTTCCCCTCCCCAGACAACCAAATCACAGAATGAAAAATTTTGGGATAGATCAAAGTTGATGGTTTTTGTGATTCTTTATACTAGGACTAATTTTTTAAACCCAAAACCCCTTTTTGCGCTGAAATTTCGGATATTTGAAACTAGTTGAAAAGGTTTCCCCAAACTGGTTGGGGGGCGTCTGCATGTGGAAAAGAATACCCAAAAGAAAAAGGGATATTTGGTAAGTAGACAAACACCTCCCCTTTTCCCCTTTTTTTTTTTTTTATTTTTTAAAACTTTAAAAACCGTTTTTTAGGGCAGCAAATAATGTCATATTTTTAAGGGCAAGAAATAAAAAAAAAATAATTTAATTTTTAAAAACCCTCAAACACCCCAATAGCCCTGGCTTTTAAATTTTTATTCAAAGGGCTTTTTCAACCACAGCTGCTCTGTAGCATAGAAAGCAAATTTTTTTAAAAATTGGATGCAAATTTTTCAAACATGGGCCCTAAACCCTTTTGGGAGTTTTATTTTAAAAAAGCCTCTAAATGGGTCCCTCCAGTTTCATTTCTTTAAAGCACAGCTTAATGCAACAAAGAGTAAACCCTATTTCCATTTTAAACTGTGAGGGGGAAAGACTTGAAATTTTCGGGTTTTGACAGTTCAAGTATAAGTAAGAAATCTACTGCGAAGGTTTTTGTACGTTGGCAAGTAAGTAAAAAAAAATGGTTCTTCGTTGTGTGGCACAAACTGTTAGACATGGAGGGGGTTTTTAGGGTTTTGGGAACTTTTTTGCGGGAAATGCAGATTTGGCAGTTTCCCACATGGGGGATGCCGAAAGGCATTTTGTGTCCCATGCTGTACCCTCTGGAAATTTCTTTGATTGTAAGGGGTTTTTTTTCCAGAAAGATAATGTTTTAAAAAACCCCCAATTAATTTATGCCCAGAACTCCCTAAAAAACAAAAAACAGTGGGTTTCAAAGAAGGGAATACCCTTTCACATTCCCCCAGAAAAAAACCCCCTCATTGGGCTTGTTTTGTATAAAAATAGATAAAGGGTAAAAGGGCCAAAGCCACCCCCCCAAGTTAGCAAAATTTGTGGAACTTCGCAACAATGTTGGGAAAAAATGTCAAAAGGGTAGGGTTCCCCAACGGGGCATTTGGATCGATTTTGGATACTTTTTAGATGGGGGTTTGGATCCGTATTTCAACCCAAAATGGACCCCAAAATAGCATAAAAAACCCAAAATGTCCCCATGTAAAATTAAAATTGTTTTCAAATTAAAACGCAAAAATTGGTGTTCAGACGAGTGATGGGCCGAGGGTTGTTTTCCCTTCCCGTTTTTTGGGGTTCCCTTCGGGGAAAAATTTTTGATGTCCATGTTTTAAATCTAAAAGGCCCGCAAGCAACCCCCCACCCTTTTTAAAATAATAGGGTGAAATTTCCTGCTGCAGGCCAAAAAAACACCCAAAAAACCACGCCCCTGTTTTTTGGGAAAGCGATTTACACAGATAACTAACTCCCTTGAAAATGTTTGCAATTCCACAAACCAAAATTGCGCGATTGGATAAAAATCAAAAAGACTTTGGCACTCCAAAAGCTTTTTGGGAATGAGTACTTTTAAAAATACCTAAAAATAACCACTATAAAACTAGCTACGCGTTTTTTAGCTCTCCCCGTGGCACTTTTCCTCAGGCTGCATAACCGGACCACACACAGAAAGAATAAATACCTTTCAAAAAAAACCTTTTCCCCCGCTCACCACGGGTTTTGGGTTGGTTTAAAAAATTAAACCAAATTTTCTTAAAAAGTCTTTTATATAAAACACAACATTACAGGAGTAAAATTTCCCAAAAAAAAAAAAAAACATAATAAAATTTTTGATAGCCCAATAAAATTTTTAAAACAAATTACAGAACTAGTTTCAAACTAAAAATTTTCATTAAAACCCCATTTTTTCTAAAAATTTAAAAATTAAATGTGGCAAAAAATAAAATAAATAAAAAGGTTAAAAAAAAAAAAAAAAACAAAATTTAAAATTTTCAAAATAAAAACCCAAAAATTAAATTGCTTTTTTCAATTTTAAAAACCCCTCCCAAAAAAATTAAAGGGGCCAAAAAAAAAAAAAGAAAAAAACAAATTCAATAAAAAAGGGGGGGGGGGGGGGGGGGGGGGAGGAAAAAAGAAAAAAAGGGGGGGGGAATTAAAAAATTTAAAAAAGGGGGGAAAAAAAACCCCAAAGTTTTTTAAAAAAAAAAAAAAAAAAAAAAACCTTGTTTTTGTGTGAAGCTTTTTAGGGCTTTTTCACACGGGGGGTTTAAAACTCCGGGGTTTAAAAACCGTTTTTTTAGATCCCCTGGCCCAAAACATACGGACCCAGAAACAAAATCTAGCAATTAAAAAAGTGATTTTTTAACACTGCGACCTATGATAATCTCACTGCAAATTTTTTTTGATCCATCTCGGGTTCCGCCCTTTGTCGGTCCCAGAGACGGATCTTAAAAAAGGGGATTTAACACGGATTTTAAAAACGCTTGGTAAAAACCAAACCCTTATACCCGCTAGAGGTCGCTATTTTTTCGAGTTTTTTTCCCTACATTTCTTTCATCCCCAAAGGGAAAACTTTGAAAACATTAAACCCTGTAAACAAACAATAAAAAATGGGAAAAAGGGTGTGTTCTAAAAAAATTTTTGACCAATTTTATATCATTTGTGTTTCATGTTTTATCCAGACTTGTTTGTATTTGTTTGTTAACTTTGTTCTGTCTTCTAATTGGACAGGAAAAGGCTCCAGTCAAATGACTTTTTGGCAAAATCTTCGCCCCGCTGAAGGGTCCTGTGGGTTTTTAATTCTCCAAAAACAATGTCTTTCCCCAAAAAAAAATGGACTTTTATGCAAGACCCCCCTTTTGGGGACTCCGAAACCCGGGTGTTCCATCACAACGCACGTTAGGGAATATTTTTAGATTTAACTCCCTGGCTGCTAACAAGTTTAAAGCAAAGGACTTGTGTCCGGATTCCAGCACTGTGAGTTTAAAACCCCGGGTTTGAACAAAAAGACTTTCCTTTTTCCTTTTTAAGGGCAGCTTGATTTTTAAAAATTAAAGATTCTTCCCCGTCCCCCCAGGACTCTGTTTTTATTGTCAGTCAATTTAATACTCCCTACAGTGAGAAACCACTTACTTCTAGTACATGTGCTTTTAACCACCGTACATCAACCCAAAAACCCAACATTGATACATATACTTTGGGCATTGGACAATTTTTTACATTAGAAGACTTTTATATGATGAAAGAAGTGCGTGCCGGAGAGTCCATAACCACCCCGGGTAGCAAACCTTACAATCGTCGCCCCCCCCAAAAAAGAAGCACCCCCTATTTCTAAGACCAAAAGGGTTTCCTTTTAACCCTGTCTCTAAACCATCTAATCCTGCCCCAATAAATTTAGGGAAATACTGTTGTTCATCTAATCTTAAAAAGCCACTTTTGAAGTGGAGGCCTTTTCGGAGAAGGCCCCGCCCTAAAAAATGGCAATGTGCTTTTATTATCCAGGATAGTTATGGAGAGCTGAGAGTGGCCATGTGTATACATCTGCTTATCTCCGGTCTGGCCCATGGGGGGTTTACGCAGAAACCCCCCTTCTCTTATATCAAAATGTTTTTCTCCAAATGGCCAAATGAAAATACCCAAAACCCAAAGGGAGGCCCCCCCCCACAATTTTACATTTTTGGTTTCTTAGAGAAAAACCCAATTTTGGGGATTTTACTTTTTTGGAAGGGGCTACCAAAATTTTAGCAGATCTCCGTGCACCACTACCTTTTCGGGAGCTTGGGATCGCCACTCCAAATGTATCACTGCAATCCCCTGTTTCACCCCAAAAAAAAGGGCAGCATCTTATATTTAATTTTTGCTCCTAAAGAAACACATGTCTTATTTTTAGGGGTGTCCCTTTATTTTCTCCCTTTAATAAATTATAGCATGCAAAACTATATGCAAAAAAAAAAAAAAAAAAAAATTTATATATATAAATATATAAATCTTAAAAATTTAGAGTCACAAACCCCTAGAAAAATAAATTTTTGTAAAGGACATTTATGGCAGCTGCAGTGACTTTTTCTCAAATTTAAAGCAAATTTGACATGCTGGGACCTGTGGGAAATAGAAAATCCCCCATGCCCCTCAGCCATCCCCTTTTTAAAGTGTGTTTAGTATCAATTTCTCGGTTTTCCCCCCCTCATCCCTCGTTACTTTTCATTACTTTTCCCGTCTACCTCCTTTTGGAAGTTCCGGGGGGCCCTGTGGGGACAAACACAGTCACCCTGAACCCCCCCCTTCACAGGTTTCCCCCTTTACCCTCTAATGTTTCTGCTATTACTTTTTTACGGGGGGGGGGGTGGGGGGCCTTAATAAGGGAATTCAAACAAAACTTTTGCTATGTCTTTCTGGGGTGCTTATTTTTGGGGAAACAAAGGTATTTTGGGGTTTGCAAAAGGAAAGTACTACTTGTTTTTTCAAAACTTTTTTTCCAATTTTAGAGTTTAAAATAACTGACCCTTTAAGTGTGTTTTAGTTTCCCAATTAATTTGAGCATGGGTTATCCATTTGCTTGGGGCCGGGTCTGGAATCTAACAAATCATTTACGAATATTTTAGGATGAATGTTTTCCCAGCCTTTTCAGCTGTTGTGCTTGATTCTAGAAGTCAGATTCATTTGCTTATCTTCATTCCTTACTTCATATTTTCAACTCTTTTACATGTTGAAAACTCATGTGATCTTGTGTCTTATGTAGATTCTTTTATAAAGCCGCCAATAGAAAACCCAGCTCATGAGCGATTTCGGGGCTTCAATTTTGATCACTCAAAAGAAATGATGAAGATCTTCCACAAGAAATTTGGATTGCACCGCTTCCGTACTAATCAGCTGGAAGCCATCAATGCCTCCTTATGTGGAGAGGATTGCTTCAGTCTAATGCCAACGGGTACGTTCTTCCTTGTAATGTTACAGGCTGATGTCTTATATATTTTAACTGGTTGCATTTAATAAATTAACTCTAGATAGAGAAACCTATACTGGCACTTCTAGACTACACATGAGAAGAGAAACTACAGATGCTGACTCAAGACTTGTAATACAGAACACCGCATAATCATGCAAAGGAAGAGGATCATAAATATCAGGAAGTACAAGAATTTTAAATGGAGAGCTGTCACAAAATAATTTGTGGGAGTTCTCACTGAGAAGAAGAAATGTAAGGTCATTGTGATACCAATTCCTACTCGGTTATCTGTACTGCATATGAAAGCATCCATGTACCAAGCAGCCAGTTTATGAGATTTCCATAATCTGTACTGCAAAGTCAATAGGTATTCTTTATCTTGGAAACAGTATAGGTAAATCATAATCAAAAGGTAACTAGAGACACTGCTATTTGTAAAATTATTAATTGTATGAGAATGCTTTTTAGGTCAGTTAGGATTACCAAAATTATTTTTATTTGCCAAATGCCAGAAAAATGAGAGAAATTTTTTAAGGCATTTTTATTACTTTCTGAAAAGTTAAAAGTTTACATACATTTTATTAGTATTTGGGGCTTTGCCCCTTTAAACGTAGACTTGGGGCAAATGTTTTGGATATCCTTCCACAAACTTTTCACAATAGTTTTAGGAATTTTTTCCCATTTTTCCTGACACAACGGGGTAAACTGAGCCATTTGGTAGGTCGCCCTTTTTCACACGGGGCCCTTTTGACTTTTCCCAAAATTTTCATAAAGGATTGGGGAAACAGGGCTTTTGATTGCTACTCCAAAACCCAAATTGGGTTTTCCTTAAGCCACTTTGTAACCAGTTTGTCAGTATACTTCAGATCATTGTCCATTTGGAAGACCAAGCTTTAACTTGGCTGATGTCTTGAGATGTTGCTTCAGTATTGCCACATAATCCTTTTTCCTCAAGATGCCATCTATTTTGTGAAGTGCACCGGTCCCTCCTGCAGCAAAACAACCCTACAACATGATGCTGCCACCCCCATGTATTACATTTGGGATGCTGTTCTTAGACAAGCATCTCCGTTTTCCTCCCAACGTAACGTTGGTCATTATGGCCAAACAGTTCAATCTTAGTTTCGTCAGACCACACGACGTGTCTCCAAAAATGTAGGTCTTTGTTCCTGTGTGCATTTGCAAATATTGAACTGACATTTGTTTCTTTTGAAGTAATGGCTTCTTCCTGGCAGAGGGGCCTTTCAGCCCATGTTAATGCAGTACTCATTTCGCTGTGCATAATGACACAATCGTACCAGTTTCCACCAGCATTTTCACAAAGTCTTTTGCTTTTGTTCTTGGGTTGATATGCACATGGACCAAAGCACGTTCATCTCTGTGACATAGAACTCATCTCCTTTCTGGTGGTATGATGGTTGGACATCCCAATCTTGTTTGTACTTGAGGATAATTGTTTGTACAGATGAACGAGGCACCTTCAGGGATCTGGAAATTGCACCCAAGGATGATCCAGAATTGTGCAAATCCACAATTCTCTTCCTGATATCTTGGCTGATTTCTTCAGACTTTCCCATGATGTTACACACAGAAGCAGTGTGTTTTTGGTGGGTCTCTAATTACAGTAACTCAGATGTTGCTAGAAGTTTCCAAAGATATGACAACATCATATTGGCTGTACCAAATTATTTAAAGGCATAGTAATCCTTGTGTATATAAACCTTTGCATAAAGTAATAAAAATGCCTTGAAAATTCTCTCTATCTTATTATTCTGGCATTTGGCAAATATATATAATATTGGTTCCTAATTGACCTAAAACGGGTAAGGTTTTATTTCATGTCAGATGGGGAGAAATATGCAGATGTGTCTTTTTATACAGTGTATGTAAACTTATGGTTTGAACTGTATATGGGCATGTACCTTATTTTAGTTATTCTTCATTTTCCTTCTTTCACAAGAAAGTGAAGGATTTCTCCAACAGACCTATATCCTGCCCATTTCTTTGCCATACCAAATCTGTGTTAAGCATACTAAAATATAGTTAGAACGCCATAAAAATGTATTGACCTTTGTTTTCATTTTTGCAATTGTTATTGTAAATTAATAATATATTTTTTTTTTTTCTCAGGTGGTGGGAAGAGTTTATGCTATCAGCTTCCAGGCTGCGTGTCTTCTGGTGTTACTATTGTCATCTCTCCTCTCCGTTCCTTAATAGTCGACCAGGTTCAGAAGCTTACCACTCTGGATGTAAGAATTTTATGTTTTTAATGTCATTTGTTTGACTATGACAGCGCTATCTGAGCTAGCATACATCTAGCTTGCTTAAATGTAAAAAGATAAGTCACAAAACAAGCGTGAAGCTCCAGCAAAATATTAAAATTAACTTTTAATTCAAAATTGAATAACACTAGACGTACACAAACCCTAACACACAAGTCCCCTTTCTAAACGGGGCAATCGCCATGAAAAGAGCGGCCCCGTCTTACTGAATATTGAAACCCATACTGTCCTTCAATTCCAAGGAGGCAGAAAAGGAAAAAGATGACTGACAGTAGTGGATATATAAATACCTTAAAGGGAATGTAATCACTAATGTAATGATGGTAAATTGCACAAATGTACAAAGTACTACAGAAATGTAATAAAAAATGCTCAGGAGAACACCTCTCTGCCAACATGATTCTCCTTGAAGAGACATGATGATCAGGGAGATAGAGGAGCCCAAAGACAGATCCGTAGTAGATTCTAACATAAAAACAGTGCATCATCAGTGTAAAAGGGTACATCCTATCACAATATATCAATATAAAAAACAATATCCAATCACTGAGTATACAGTGACCATGATAGCGGTCAATGCACTACACATTACACCATGATTGGGATACTTGGCTCATGACAACTGATATGTTCAACGGTAAATGAACGTCACCAACAGTGATGCAAATCCATAATGAAATATAGAGAAGGCCAGTTAGGGTTTGTGTAGGGATAGATGTATTTTATTTTGAATTAAGTTAGATTTTAATATTTTGATGGGGGTTCATGTTTGCTCTGTGACTAATTCGTTTTTGTTCTGATAAACCTTTTATAGTATATAGATGGTTAATTCCGGTCTATACAAACTATAAAACTGGTACTCAAAATAGTTAAACAATCGAGAACTGGCACTTGCGGGTCCCAAAATTTAGATAAACGTCCAGCGGTATATGAGTATGCATACAGCACATCAACTTACAAGGTAAGTCCCCACCTGCATACTCACTCTGAATGTCAACAAAGAAGAATAGGTTAGAATAGTAGCATGTACAGAACGTTATATTGTGCAAAATAAAACGATCAAATAACATATTCGGATGAGCAAGGTAGCGACGTTTTCACTTTCGCTCTGAAACTCTTTTCCTGTCAGGCTAACTATGGGACACTTTTTAGTTTTTTTTTCACACTTTTATCTTTAATAATAGGATCTAGTCTCCCCTATGCCTTCCTGTCTGTGTTGGGACGTCAGTGTTACCAGACAGGGTTGGCAATCTTGCTTCATTCAAGTCCCCCGTGGCTATGCGATCCTTGATGTGCCAGCACAAATGGGAGAGGCATTCGTTAACCATGTGCTGTTGTGTCAGTACATTGCAGCACAGGAAAAAAAAACGATGTCCTGTGCCACATAACTGAGGAGAAGAATTGGGTATCGGCACTCCTACACTAGTTCAGTGGTTCCTCAAAGTTTAATACAAGGATACAGTATTTTCAGCATGCAGTGGTCTGTTCTGGGTCATTGAATCTTAAAATCAGACCTATCATACAATGTTACAGATGCTGCGATATGCAACATATACAATTTACTGGAGGATCCAGCGTACGAAACATTTTACATTGTAATAATCACTCTGGTTTACTGTATGGAAATGCAGACTGTCTAGTAAGATGCATCGTACTACTTCACTTCTGTACTGCTTTGTAGCTGTGCCAGGATGGTCTGCTCCTTTGGAGATCAGATGAGAACACCTTCATGTTAATTTTCTAGTACATCTACTTTCTATAGAAAGTAATATTCCAATTTCCAGTAGGTCTTTCTAACTTGTATGTGTAAATAGTTGCTTTATGTGTGTTTAGATATTTACTATTAATTGTCTGTACTATTCACTTAGGTGTTGCACCACAAAGGTTAATATTAGAGGAGTAAACATACAGTATTACTATGCAGTCTACCTAGATTGCAAATTGTAAAAAATTCTGTTCGGTTCTGTTTGGAGCCTTTGAGTGATAGATACCTATAAAAGCTACAGAATAAAAATTAGTGTGCATGCAGCCCTATTTTTTTTTCCTTTTAAAACAATGTTCATCATTATTTAAACCTAATGGACCCCATTGTAGTCATTGGGATTCATCAGCCGCTGTTTACGTCCATCATGTAACAGATCCGGTGCCACAGTTGCATGAGATGGCTTCCAAAATAAAACCTCTGCAAACAAAATGTCGTGATAACTGGGCCTAAACCTTACCCTTGAGCAGCACGGATTGTTCCTAGAAATTTGGCACAGTCACTCATTCAGTTTTTAACCCCATCAGAGTCCCTTGGCAAAGGGTGGTTTGAGGGCGTTCACGCTCCACTGGACGGTAAGTGGATACGTCTCTGAGGGAATGTCGCGCGAAACTCTACTAAAGGACAGAGTATCGCGAGTTGCGGATCAGGCAGCGGGGTGTCAGCTGTATATTACAGCTGACAATCCAGGCCAGCGTCGGCCCCGACCCACAGGATCGCTAGGGGGGGGGGGGGCGGTCGGTTAACCCCTTAATTATCGGGAGGACTCGATCGTGGTCGCAAATAAACCTTAGGAGACGCAGGAGGAGATCGCTCTCCTGCGTCCTCTGTCAGGCCTCATTAGGCAGCAGCGCCTACGGTTTCGGGCAGAGAATGAAATGCCTTCCGGGTTGTTCTGTGACTGTACACGACGCCTCTGGACCGTTGCCCTATGTGGGCATGTCCCGGCATCGTGACGTCAGTTGTCATAGGAACCAGTCGCACAGCAAAAACAAGCTATGCACTGATTTTCCTATTGAATGAGAAGAGTTAAAGATATATCATTCTAATCCCTATGGGGAAAAGTAAAAACATAACGCTGAAAAAAGTGAAAAAAAAAGTGAAAAAAATAAAGTGAAAAAACATGTGAATAAACATAAAACACAAAAAATATAAGTTACAAAGAACACGTACACGCCTTTTTCCCCTTTAACAAATGCTTTCGCCCCAAAATGATACTCTAAAAATAAAGAAGATTGTACCCCATTATTTGATTTCGCACGCTGGTGCGTAACGAACCTGTCTATAAATCTGTCATGTTAATTACCCGTATGCGTGAACGCGTAAAAAAAAATAACCAAAAAAAATATCACAGAATTAAGAATTAAATTTGTTCATCCCGCTCAGCACATACTAATGGAATAAGAAGGAAGCGCGATCTAAATCTCTATAAACGCCAATGGTGTACCAAGTAAAACGTCAGTTACATCCCGCTCAAAAAAATATAGTCTCTTATACACGTCTCTGTATATCGGATTAAAAATAGAAAAATGTTATATGCTCTAAAGAAGATTTGCGATTGCTAGTAAATATTATTTTACACACTCTAAAAACACTTTTCTTTTTTTTTTAAAGTGATTCAGCTTATATAAAACTATATAAAATAGTACTCAAGCAATAATTCGTAAGCGATCGCCCAAAGAGTTAAGCTACACTTATCACGGTCATACTGAATGGGTGAGCTCCGTGTTAAAAAATAAAAGTATAAAATAAAAGAATCACTACTAGGATTGCAGTATTTTTCTTCCACCCTGCTCTTCCCAAAAATAAGGGATTTAAAAGCGTTCCCAAACAAAGCCTTTGGACCCCAAAAAATGATACTAATATAATATAACGTCAATCTACATCTTGCACAAAAAACACGAATGTTCCTACAACAGACTCCAAGCACAGAAAAAATTTAAAAGTTTATGGATCTCGGCACTTATGACGATTGCAATAACGTATGTGTTCCCTGGTTGAATAACAGTGTTTTTTTTTTTTATTGTATAAAAGCAGTAAAGATACTCTAGAAAAAAATATACAAATTGGGGTATCGGTTGTTAATAGTCATTGATCCTGACTGAGTAAAGAATACTGTTGTCATTCTATATACGTATACAGTGACGCTATAAAAAATAAAAATAAAAAACAGCTACCGAAGATTGCTCTGTATTTGTTCAAAAAAACATTCACAAAAACCTCTAATAGAAAAGTGAAACTTAGCTCATATGCTCACACCATAATGGTACCAATAAATAATCTTCAAACTCATCCCGCAAAAAACAAGCCCATGACATCAGCTCGGCACACAAGCAAAATAAAAAAGTTTAGTCTATGGCCTGTCACGAATAGCGAGACAACATAAGAAATACGCAATTTTTTTATCTAGACGTATTTACTGTGTAAAAGTAATTAAATACAGCGAAAAAACTTTATAAAATACTTTATCATTGTAACTGTACACCGAGCCTCCATAGTATAGTTTTCAATTCATTTACAATGCACGGCGAAGTGCTGTAAAATTGGAAACTTCAAAAACAATGATACGAACTGCGAGTTTTCCCCCCCATTTTCGCTTTGCCCAATGCTAAAATAAACTATGGAACACCTGTGCATCCAAATAACATGCACAGTACCCCTAGATGAGATCACCTGGTGGTTGGTGGATTCTTAAATGGGTGCGACTTCTGGAAGTTTTTTCGCTCATGTTCTCGGTACTTTTGGGGTCTTTGCAAATCGCAATCTTGCCCACCAAATCTGCGTTCGCCAAACAGCCATATAGTGCTCCTCCTTCTTATACGCCCTGCTATGCGCCAAACAGCACGTTTACTCCCACTGTGTAGGGTATTGTCCGAACTTTGGAAGAAATTGCATAACAAAGTTTTAGGGTTCTTTTTTCCAGGATTACTTGTATATATGAAAATTTTAAAGATAAAACTGCAAATTATTGGAAAAAAAAAAAAATGTTTTTTAATTGGCTTCAACAGCCTTAATGCTAAATTTTTTTGTGAATTACGTGTGGGGTTCTATATTACTCAATGCCCCCCTGGAGTAGTCATTACCTCTCAAGGGTGAGGTAGTTTCCAATATGCGGTCTATTTAGGGCTGTTTATTAAGTATATTACACCTAAGGGTGTCCCCTAGAAACCTGACAATGGCGACCTAAATAAAATGTATTGCAAAATGAGTTTCCCCCAGAGCTATCAGTAGGTGCTCCTCCTATTTCCTGGAGGCTTATGGTTGATGCCAAATATTGCAACTAGGCACATATGGCATATCTCCTTAAAAACCGGCCACTCTCAGACCTGGGGAATGATATTAGTTGCATTTTACCTTAGATAACATTTACCGTCCTTTCAAGTGAATAATGGCTATAAAATATTGAAAATCTGCAAGTAAAAAAAAGTGAAATTTTGAGAAATTTCACTATCCATTTAGCTTATTAATTTCGTGAAATATCTAAAGGGTTATCAAACTTTCTAAAATAGTGTTGTAAATACGTTAAGGGCGTCTAGTTTCTACAGATGGTGTCACTTTATGGGAGGTATCTAACATGCGCACGCCCCTCAGAAACCATACTTCAGAACGGAGTGTGGTCCCTAAAAAAATGTATATGGCTATTTTCTTCTTGGAATATAATGTGAGAAAATTACTATTAAATTTAAGCCCCTCTATATGTCGTAAAAAATAAAGCGACATTTTAAAAAAACTAATGTAATGCCCAACCTATATATATATGTGGACATTAAGTGGTAGATGCTAGTTTTAAATCGCTATTTTGTGGGGAATTTAATTATCTGGTTGCACGCAGAAATTTTTGAAAACTTTGTCGCAAAATCGGCAATATTTTTTCTTAAAATTTTATGAAATTTTGATATCTTTTCACAAAACAAACAAGGTTTGTATGGTAATAAATTTCATTACTAACTTATTACAGCCAAATAATGTGTCACGAGAAAACAATCTTGTAATCAGACTATGGAATAGGATAAACTGTGTCAAAAAGTTATTATCACATAAAGTGACATATGCCCAGATTTCAAAAATAGGGCTGTGTCAGGAAGGTCAAAACAGGCTGGGTCCTTAAGGGGTTAAACAGTGGTCCCTCTAATGTTTTGACTTCAGACAGCCGTATATTTGACATTGCAGAAACCAAGTATTCAATAGACGATGCTTTCTCACACAGATCGGCTGTGCAGAAGGTGTCTTGCAGCCACTTATTACACTATTGAAATCCTTTGCGATAATTTGAGTCTGTAGCTTACGTTTACTTGTCCACACTTTAGATTCTTTGCATTTAAAACTGCTGATTGACTGCACTTGATTTAGCTTATATGGTTCTTTTTATGTTATATTAACTGTTGGTTTTATCTAGATTTCTGCAGAGACCACCGTATCATCTGCATGGTGATAAGTCAGATGCTGAAGCTTCCAGTATTTACTTGCAGATGTCAAAAAAAGATCCAATCATAAAACTGCTGTACGTCACTCCGGAGAAGGTAAATATATGGAAATAAAGTAAAACGCATAAGGGTATGGTTAGACAAAGTTCGATTTTTGGGGGGATCCAGTTTTTTGAGCCGTTTTTTCACTAGAAGAAAATACGCATTTGTGTGGAAAACTGAGTCCAAAGAAACGGTATCCACAAACAACGCCAGCCAGTGATCATATATATTACACAGGTTGTAGTTTGAAGGGTTGGATTTCATAAGTAATATAGTAATATTCTAATACCCTTTACATATGTATGTATGGTAATATATTAAACGGCCCATAGAGGTCTCATTTTGATCTAAGAATGTCTTGAACTTTAGTGACATACGTTTCACGCACTTAAGTGTAGTGTTAGAGGATGCCATAATAGAGGGCGATTAATCTGAAAGCATTTCTTACATGTCGTTTCAGCGTGCAAGCCCATCGAGAGAGGGCGCTATAACTGAAAGAATTTTTCTATTGCGTTTCACTACATAGCTCTAATTAGGAAGTGCTATAACTGAAAGCATTTTACATGTGTTTCAGATGAAGCCCAATAGAGAGCGCTTCCAGGATTTTACATGTGGAATATTTCTATCACAGATCTTTCTTCAAATCCAAGCGATTCTACCTCAAAATCTTTGTGTTACATGTTGATTTTTGTAGCAATATTGAGCCGCACATTCACTGCAGATTTTACCCAATGCAATGTAGGGTATATTCACACGATGTTTGCTAAATACATATTTGGGTACGTTTTCTGTACCGAAAGACGGACCCCAAAACGTATTTAACAATGTTCCAGTATGATTTACGTTGATTTCAATGTAAACGACAATAAGTATTTTACATACGTTTTTTGCATTGTGTTAAATGAATGCGTTCAAAGAATTGACATGTAAATTCTTGATGTGTTTAACACATTAAATAAAGCGCCCTCATATAAAAAAACAATATGGATACGTTTCTGCAGGCCAGGATACCGTAACTATCCATGTTAGGTTGGATACACTTTGTTGGTAACTGTGTTTGGATGTGCACTTTGACGCACAGAATACGTTTTTACGGATTGCAAAAACGTATTCAAGATGCCGTCAGCACATACCCTAACGGGTAAAAAAATGAAAAAATACATTTGTCTTAAACTGCAAACAGTATCAAACAGATTATTGATTTTTTTTTTAAGACAACACTGTAAAAATGGCT
The DNA here is from genome assembly GCA_025379985.1 of Phyllomedusa bahiana. NCBI lineage: Eukaryota > Metazoa > Chordata > Amphibia > Anura > Hylidae > Phyllomedusa > Phyllomedusa bahiana. Next base: position 77,084 of record JAODAL010006785.1, read on the forward strand.
CTTCTAAGAAAATTGCTATCCTCTTGTATTGCATTGTAAATTGTTGAGGATATGTGGGGCGGAATCAACCCCGCAAATCCACTGCGTCTGAACTTGCTGTCAGTATAATGCCGCTGAAAAGAAGACAATATTTTTTATTTCTGTGATATTCACTTCTAATATTAAATGTAAACTGTAAAAAAAAGAAGAAATTCGAGGCGCTCACAGTACAGTAAATACTCTTGGAAGAAGGCCTTGCATACTCCCCTTTTTGTTGAGCTTCTGTCACGCATCCTATGTGTGGTAGTATCTTATGTGGTGGTTGTTGTTAGTATTTGTTGGGAGGTGAAATTGTTTGTTTAAAGCAGTTTTCAGAAACTGATATTCTAGATGGCTGATATATGGTGACTTTATTACTGTACATCTGAAAGCATGGAAAGGTTGCATGTAGAGACAAGCCTGGACATTTTTGACAAGTGTGTGTGTTTCTTTTTATGTCTTTTACTATAAGTTGCGGTCCTTACTTTCATCATTGTCTCACCTCTGGAGAGTTGTGCATAATGGTTGCTTTAACTAGCTTATCATAATAATACATTTATAATGGTAATGCATTAAAGGGGTTGTATCACTACAAGGATTGCTTTTCATGTTAAAGATCTTGCAAAAACAAGTCCTTTTGCAATATGTGTCTATTAACAGTGTCCTACCTATTCCTAAATATCCCCTCTTGTATGGGCTGCATCAACTCCTAAGGTCGCTATAGCTGCAGAACTGTTTGATCTATCCTGATAGGCTGCCAGCGCTGGTTGCTATAGCTACAGACCTGGCTTCTACTGGGGCTTAGTAGCAGCCAGTAAACACGCCCCTGAATTCAAAATGAAACCAAGAAAACAGGACTAAGGATAGATGAATAATTGTAGTGAGACAACCCCCTTAAGCTAGAGCCCTTTTTTTAACAAAATCAGGTTTATTGCAGATCAGGATTGAAGAGACAACATAGTAAAAAAATACTGAATAATTCAGGTATGATCCAAATGTAAGGCATGTCTACACTGCAAATGTTAAAATGTCGTCCAAGCAGTACCCTTGCCCCTTTGGCTGCAGAATCAGCTTTTTTTGCCACCATGTCCGCCTGGTTAAGCATCTCATGCCCCTTTGTAGCATCACTGTGCATTTGTTATGGTTTGCTTTTTGTTTCTTTTTTTTTTTTTTTTTTTTTCCCCCCCCCCCCTTAGTGTGTTTTTTATGTGCTTGGTTAACATGCCTTACTTAGATTACGTCAGGCTTTGCTTGGCTTGTGCTCATTCGCACTTATGTTTATCATTTTCTTTTTATGCTTTGTGTGTTACCTGTAATATTTATAAGAAATTAATAAAAATCTAAATTTGAAAAAAAAAAAAAAAATGTCCAAAATCCATCATCATTTTAATGGGGTTTTGCCACCATGTAATGTAGACGTGGGAACCTCCAAAATGGGTATTTAATCACTTTTCTAAATATATGTGATTTTAAAAAGTGAAAACTCTGAGAGCTATAGCATTTCTCAATCCCCCTTGGTTACCTCAAAGCTTCCCCTAGTCACGACCCAGGAGCTGAAAGGCCTCGCTTGTGTGAATCACTTCTTATCTGATGACAGGCAGAATGAATGGTCTTTTAAGGCACCGGGTAGCAATATGTTTTCTTTTGTATACAGAATAACTAGCTGTAGTGTTATTAGATCCCTGCTTTATCTGATGACAGAGAACATGAAGGAGCTTTCAATCTGCTGTTTAGAATAGGTGTTCTCTTTTGTATACAGAATTCACAAGTTATTAGTTTGATTATTTGAGTGAACATGTCACAGGATCCCCTTATGCAGGCTCTGTGCTCTGGCTGTGTGTGTCTGTGTGCGTCTCTGTCAGCTCCTTGATTTGTTTACATTACATTAGCTTCTTAGCAGATAAGGTTTCTCCTGACAGTGCCGTCTGAGGCTCTGTGTCTTGCTGTATTGAATCCACTGTTGTACTGTTTATTAGTTCACTTAAGTTTTGAGACGCTCCCTTGGATTCCTCACTCCCCCCTCCCCTCTCTCCACTGCAGCTTCATGACTCAGCGTGATTTGTTTACATCTTGCTATCATGCTGAATGGAGGTCAGTACTTGGTCTGTTGGCAAATCCCCTTTAAGTCAACCAGGTGGGTCTCGGGGTTCCTATCGGCTCCAGATTTCTCACCTTGCTATTGCTCAGTGTGTTGGTAAAAGACTTTGATCTGTTGAAGCCACTTGTTCTCCTTTACTTTTCCAGCTCTATAAATCAATGGTATGATTTTTTTTTTTTTTAAGGTAGGTTCATATAGTTGTCTGCTCCCATATTTCCATGTTTTCCAAGCTGTCATGACTATGTACTCAAAAGCATAGCAGATTCTCAACTGAGTACAAAGGAATTGTAAAAATCTTATGTGGATATGTATAGCTCTGTTATATATGTATACACATTCTGCAGCGGAAATGTAAGATTAGCTGTCTTCTCCAACAACTACTGGGACTTTTGCAGCCAGAGCTGGGATGATCAGTTGATCATAGGGACGGTTGTAAACTGGCAATGGGCTGTACCTGGTGAACCTGCATCCTAAAACTTGTAGCTGATTTTCTGTAAAAGAAAAAGCTTTCATCAGAGCCTGCTCTTCACAGGCAGCTTCAGGCTCCCACTTCCTGCTCAGACTGTGGATGGGTCTAGAGCAGTGACTGACATTTCAGCTCTATTATTCCTAGCAGAGCCTGTTAGATGGATATTAGTGATGGAGGGCTTTTAAAGGGGTGTCCCGACAGTATAAAATACTCCTTAGTCCGTCGGAGGATGATGAGGAAAAAAGAAGCATACACTTCGTCCTTCACGTGAATGTTATAGCCTGTAAATGGCTGCATGTGTCACATGAAGATCGAAGAGGCAAGTCTGCACTGATCACCGGGACGACCACGGTGACAGAGCGACAGTGTCTGCTTTTCTTCTATTTTTCATCATACCCCGATGGACTAACAAGCCTTTTTTTTTTACTGTTGAAACACCTATTTAACAGCAGAGCACAATGCTACAGAGCCCTAAAGGGCAAGTTTATCAGTAAGAAAAATAAACAATCTCTTATGCTGTTAATAAGACACAGCAGGGATCCAGACCACTGTTGAGGAACCTTCTGTAAAGAAGCAGGAAAGAATTGCTCTAACTATGAAAGGAAGCAAAATCAGAACGGCAATGTATTTGGTAATCTTTACCTACATGTTTAAAGCTATTCAATGTAGTGAGATTACCCCTTTAATCATCATAATTGTGTCTGAACTCACACCACTATTTGCCTTTATTAAAGGTTTGTGCAAGCACCAGACTTATTACCACAATGCAAAATTTATACGAACGTCAACTGCTGGCTCGATTTGTTATTGACGAGGCTCACTGTGTAAGCCAGGTAAGCTGTCTATGCTCTGTGACATTTCTTGGTAGTAAACCTGCTCTCATCATTATTCCTTTTAAGTCATGTGCAAAGTAAAAGATATTGAAGGGGAAAATTATTTCACATACGCTGGCTTTAATGAGAGGAATTCCAAGCCCAACATCATGCAGAGGACTGCAGGGTGACAAACATTCTAGCAACATCAGGATAACCCATGAGCTGCTCCCTCTGCAGGCAAATCCGTAGCCACAACTGTCTACACCCAGCTTTTCTTTTTAAGATTTAGTACATACTATCCATTATTGTAATAGGTACATTTAAAAAGAAATTACAATATAAGCCTAGTTAATGGCAAATGAATAGATACCATTGCTCCAATAATTTGTTTTTGAAGTTTGAAAACTCTTTCCTACTGCCCCACACTGACATAAAAGTAAAAGGGAAAAAACTGTGAGTACCCTCTCCAGCCCCATCACTGCTTCTGTGTTCCCCATCAGTCAATCGCTCACACAGCTTATTTGCGGGGCGTAATTACACCCCGCAATTACGCCGCGGGGGACCGGCACGTCACCGGCCCATAGACTTTCATTACCAGCGGCGCGTATACGCCGCTGGTAATTCACATGTCACTTATCTCCCCCCGCGGCGGATTCGCCGAGCAGGGAGAGGAGACGTAATCCATAGTTCTCTATGAGAACTGTGGATTACCGTAATGACTGGGACGTACTCCAGCCGTAATTCGCGCAGTACGGCGCGTAATTACGAGCTGAAATATGTCACATTTTAAGCCGTGTGAACATAGCCTAACAGTGCTAACTTGTCTGTAAGTCAATCGCTGTCCTCCGTGGTTATGTGCTGTACTTGCAGCCACGTGACCACTGAGACTGTGATTGCTCATATTCACTTGAGCGATATCAGTAGGAGACCTTCATGGGACACCATGGATTATCTTTTTTATTTTGTGTCATTGGGTGGACAGTAGAGGAGTATTTAAAAAAAAAAAAAAAAATAGTAGAGAAGCTCCTGTAACTTACAACCAATGAGTTTTAATTATGTATGTTCAGACATGAAATGGTGGTAAAAGAACAGAAAAAAGGGGGAAAATTGCCCAGATTTCTATTTTTAAATTTTTTGAAAAAGAGAAACATCATGAAATTTTGAAAATGCTGAAAAAAAATTTTTCTTCTTACAGTGGGGCCGTTTTCCCGCCCAGATACAAAAGTCAAATGTTGCGTCAAAAATTCCCCTCTGTACCAATGATGGCTCTTACAGCAACAGCAAATCCTCGTGTGCAGAAAGACATTCTCAACCAGCTTAAGATGACCAAACCTCAGATGTGGGTCTAGCATAAAGTGAATGATATATGTGTTGGTCTATGAAAGAAGAGGGGGCCTTACCCAACTCCTTTTTTACTATTTTGTTATCAGCCAATTTGTTGTAGTATTATTAGTGTCTGAAATACCTTTTTAGGGTATGTTCACACAGCGTAATTGCGGCATGCATTTCGCCACGTATTTGCGCAATTACGGTAATCCATAGCTCTCATAGAGAGCTACGAATTATGCGTCATCTCCCCTGGCGTACAATACGATCGTATTGTACGCTGGGAGAGAGAAGTGACAGGTCACTTCTTCGCGGCGCATACGCGCTACTGATGGTAGGTATGAATGGAGCCAGCCCCCCCCTGTACTTGGAAGTACACGCTGATCAGCTCGTGCTTCCAAAACACACGGCGTACTGCAGCAGCGCATACAGTACACCCCCAAGCTGGTAACATACCCCCTTATAATTTTCCTTTCCCATACAATTTTAATATTACTGAAACCCCCGGGTATTTTAAATGAACCCCGTTCTATAGGGTGATTTAAAGTGTAAATTTGTATTGTCCATTTGTGAATTTTTTTGCTTTCTATGCAGGGCAATATGCAAATCAAAGAAATGGGGTTATTGTTAGAGTGGGCAATATGTCCGCACATTTTGTCTTTTTGGGCAGGTAGCTGCTTCAAACTAGTTAAGTTGAACCAGCTCACCCACTTCCTCAAAGAGCAGCTATAGCATTCTTTCACGGAGCAGCTGTAGTAATCTTGGACAGAACACTTCTTAATGGAGTGTGGTAGCTGCTTCACATGCAGAGGCAAGTAGGGATGCTCCTGCCGTGTATTAACACCTGGAGATTCTACAATAGACGAGAGACTATTTCTGTCTAGCAAAATAATTGATTTTTGTCAGATATTTTAAAAAATGACCATAAGGAATAATGTGCTATTTGTTTCAGATTTTCAATGAGCTTCAACAGAGACAATCTTAAGTATGAAGTTTTACCCAAAAAACCCAAGAAGGTTGCTTTAGACTGTGTGGAGTGGATAAAGAAAAATCACCCCAGTGAGTACTGCACCAACAGTATCTGTGGGATAAAAGTGATTCACACAAGATTATAATCTTTAGGCCAATATACAAGTTCTATTTTTCACTGTCAAATTTCACCTGCTATGTTCTTCTTGAAGGGGTTGTCTCACTACATCGATTCATCTTACCTCAGTCCTACTTTCTTGGTTTTATTTTGAATTCAGGGGCGTGTTTACTGACTTCCACGAGGTTGCAGTAGAAGCCAGGTCTGTAGCTATAGCAACCAGTGCTGGCAGCGTATCAGGATAGATCAAACAGGTCTGTAGCTATAGCGACCTGAGGAGCTGATGCGGCCCATACAAGAGGGGATATCTCAGAATAGGTAGGACACTGTTAATGGACATACATTGGAAAGTGATCTTTAACATAAAAAGCAATCCTTGTAGTGAGACAACCCCTTTAATTACTTCTTCAACAGTAGTTTGTAGTAGGAGTTCAGACTGAAATATAGGCATAACACCCTTAATCGTATCATAGGATATGTAGAGGATTTGCCACTTGTATATGATGAAAGAATGACATCAAATCCTTTTTGCAACTAGTCTATTAGGGAACTCTGCACGCACCCATTTTGTTTTTCTTTTGGTGTTATGGTTTCTTGGAGTCTGGTTTCTCTTTGTTAGTTGCAATCACTACTTTTTTTTTTTTTTTTTTTTTTTAATCTGTAGGAAAACCTAACACTCCATTGCTTACTGTCCACATCCTAGTAAGGCTCTGTCCACACAGCAAGTACAGGTGCTTCTCAATAAATTAGAACATCAGCCCAAAGTTATTTTTGTTCAGTAATTCAATTCAAAAAGTGAAACTTTTATACAGAGTAATTACAAACAGAGTGAGCTTTTTCAAGTGTTTATGTTAAACTTGATGATTATGGCTTATAGCTAGAGATGGGCGAATTGATTCTAACGAAGTGGAATTCGTTTAGAATTTCAGGAAAACTTCGGTTCTGAACAAAGTCGAAGTTTGGGGTACTTCGGGTGAACGAAGTGTGCTTTTGATTGATAAAATGGCTGCGAGCACATGGCGTTACATGGGGCAAAGCACTCTGGGAGGAAGAAGGGCATAGCCTGCATAACATGTGCAGAGATGAAGCCAATCAGAGACCGGCGGGATTCTGTGACGTCACCGCACTATATAAGTCCGGGCGCGACGCTGGGAGCTCATACCGCTCTCACTGTACTCATCAGGGAAGGTGCTGCCGCGGCTGATTGTTACTGAAGAACTGATTTTTATACAGCGATTTTTGGGGGGTGTCTCAGCTTGTCTCAGAGACTGTTCTCTTAACGTTCTATTTCTAATTTTTTTGGGTATTGGATCTGAAATCCAGTGTGCGTCCACTGCAGCTGCATATACATTTAAATCCTATCTGCTCACAGCACATTGAATATCCAAGGGGGATCTAAGCCTGTTCCTGTTGTATTCATTTAAAGAAACAGCGTTTTTACAATACAAATACCACTTCATTTTTTGGCTGCTCAATTCTTTGGCGCAATTTACATCCAGGGGTTTATTAAGCGTTGTTTTTCAGCTGTGGTGATCCCAAGAAACCGTCATTTTCAACGCCAAAATATATACATTTTTCCTGTAGCATAATTCACAAGCAAAGGTTAATTACAATTTTATCTCTTATTGTGTGGCGTAAAAAAAAAACCGCATTGTAACACGCTACACAGCTACTTGTCACGGTTCACGCCACAGACCGTCGGCGTGCCCGTGTCTCTCATGTCCCGGCCGCTGCTGCGACATCCCTTGGTGTCCCTGGGTCTCTGCACGCACCTGTCCTGGCTCCTTCTACTGCTGAAGCCTCACCATCTCTGCTTCCTCCAGCTCCCTGGCATCCTGTGCGCACACCTGCTCCCTCTAGGGGCACGCGCGCATCACTGCACCGCATTTATTGAGACAGTCTTCCTGTTCCTGCCCTGTAACCTCTGACCCCTGGCTACTTAAGGAACCTCCTACCTGTACTCTTTGTCAGTTCGTTGTTGTCTTCTGCACTAGAGCTTACCCCTTACATATTGTATATCTGCCGCTGTACCTGTACCTGCAGCTAAATATATTCTGGCACCTGTCTGGGACTCTGTCTTATGTTTACTGCAGCATCCGTTTATCAGCCTCCAGTACCCAGACCTGCACTTCGGCTACCCACCGCCGGCATCTGCCATCTGTGCCTGCGGTGGGCCCTGAGGATCCACACCTGGATATCTGCGGTCGGCGCTTTGGCATACGTTTGTCAACGCCCGACCGTTACACTACTAGTTTGTGGTGGCTCAATTCTTTGGTGCAATTTACATCCAGGGGTTAATTAAGCGTTGTTTTTCAGCTGTGGTGATCCCAAAAAAAACGTCATTTTCAACGCCAAAATATATACATTTTTCCTGTAGCATAATTCACAAGCAAAGGTTAATTACAATTTTATCTCTTGTGGTGTGGCGTTAAACAAACCGCATTGTAACACGCTACAAAGCTACTAGTTTGTGGTGGCTCAATTCTTTGGCGCAATTTACATCCAGGGTTAATTAAGCTTGTTTCAGCTGGGGTGATCCCAAGGGAAACCGTCTTTTAACGCCAAAATATAACTTTTTTCCTGTACTAATTCACAAGAAAAGGTTAAATTTAAAATTTTTTCTTTATTGTTGGCTAAAAAAACCGCATGTAACACGCTACAAAGCTATAGTTTGGTGGCTAAATTTTCTTTTGCGCAATTTACTCCGGGGGGTTAATTAAGCGTTGTTTTTCAGCTGTGGTGACCCAAGAAACCGCATTTTCAACGCCAAAATATAACATTTTTCCTGTACAAATTTCACAAGCAAAGGTTAATTACAATTTTATTCTTATGGGGCGTAAAAAACACCGCTTTGTAACACGCTACAAAGTACTAGTTTGGGGTTGCTCAATTTTGGCGAAATTTTACTCCAGGGCTTAATTAAGCGTGTTCGCATTTTGTACTCAAAAAAAACTTTTTTTTTTTCACCGCCACAGAAAAATTCTGTCATAATTCATATCCGAAGGTTAAATTTTAAGCCTGTTTGTGCTTTATATTCATAAAATACACGAGTTTTTAAACGGCACATACATAAATTTTTTCCGCCCATTTGGGGCGCAATTATACCAAGGGTTACCAAGCTGTTACGGGGTTCTTTTGGGCGTCAAAACGGGGGTGTGTATTTTCATATACAGATATCAATCAAACATGTCTTACATTTTAGAAAAAACGAGTCAACGAGGGGGTGGCGGGCTCTTCCCCTGCGAGTCAGTGGCAAAAAAACATTCCGGAGCGGGCCCAGGTCGCACACAGAAAGGGGGGACCGCACAGGGTCACTCGGGGGGCCCACAATCCCGCGTCACAGCGGCCGTTTTGGTTCAGCAACCCAGTGGTTCTTGATTGGTTGATAGGTCACCACCCCCCCCCAATGACATTGACAACCCCAGCCAAAGTCGGTGGGAAGTCAACAAAAACCTTAGTTGGCAGGGCCCGGGGAGGGGGCAGGGGCCCTCACCTTCCTAAACCCCCGCCTCTTCCCATCCGGTTCCCCAGCCAGAGTCTACCAGTGGCTGGGCTCAGCCCCATTTAAATAAAAGGATGAACAATTTTGAGGGGGGGCAGCAGCACTACTTGGCAGCGAAGAAAGGGGGGGGCCCAATACCCCCGCTTTTTGCGTAGGGGCAAAGTATAGTTTGAGGTGGAGGGGGTCATTTGTGGGGGGTCAGCCTCTGAAACCCAAAAACCCGGTGATCAGGACAGCGTGTGTGAAACACAAATAGATGAATGGCCGACCGCATTTGGGGACCGGGGTGGGGAAAAGGGCTTAGGTCGTCGGGAGAAGAGGGGTCGGGCAGCGGCGAGCCAGCAATGGGTTTGTGGGCCGTGAGTCACGGGTAAGCAGTGTGAGGTCGGGACCCAAGCGGCCACGGGGTAAAAAAACCCGCTTCCGGGTCCAAGAAAGTGGCACGGGGGCTCGAGAGGCAGCGGCGGAGAGTCACTCTTGGGGAGCGTTGGGGGAAAAATCCGATCCGCAGTGGGGCAGTTTTTTGCTAAGACACCGGGGGGAGCCGAATAGGGGGATATTAAATCTGTGGGCAAAAGGAAGCGTGGCCCAGGGGCTAACTTTGGGCACCACACCCTGCGTCAACACATGAGCGCCCATCCGGTGGCCTGGGAAAACGGGGCTCAGATTGGGGTCCACCTCCGCAGCAGCAGCACCCATGGCACCATGCCTTGCACCAGAAAGGTCCACCCCCTTTGCAAAGGGAGCTGTTTTCTTTGACATCATCCCCCCGGCCAATCTCCGGGCCCTCGCTACTCATGGCGCCAATCTTCAGCGGGGCGATTCAAAAGACAATGTATGCTCCAACCCATCCTAAGGTGCAGCAGCTGACCGGCCCCTTGTCCAATTTTGGTACGCATCCCTCCCTTTCCAAAATGGTGGACCCTGCCCGTTCAAGAAAAAAAGGCTTGTGCCGGCCGAGATGGAGAGTTCCAAGCCGAATTACTTTTCCAAAAAGGCAGTACCACACTTATAAATAGTAAAAACAAAGGGGGGCCACCCCTTGAGTTTATTGGTTTGTTCCAAGGTGCAGCAGGGGGACTCGGAGCGTAACACGGTCGGGCCATACATGCCCCTTTTTAGGGCCCACTGGGTGAATGTGTTTCCCCGGCCCAGCACACCAACAATTTGGGACGGGAGACGGCGCTTTCCCTCCACTTTGTCAAACGCGCCCCTGCGCCAATGTCCCCCTCCCCCTCCTCCCCCCACCATCTCAGCCTCCAAAATACTGCTCCATCATACCATTTTGTAGGGCACAGCGGTGTCACGCAGTTTACCCGGGTTTCCCCTCGGAACGAATCACACAGGAGAGGAACTGCCCCTCATGCAAAGAAATCGATGTGGGCTTTCTCCCGCCCCAACTGCAAATCGGAACCAGGGAGGGGAAAGGGGGGAACTGGTGTCCGCACTGCACCGAGGGGGGAGGGTCCTGCGCCCGCATGGCGCACGTGTTCAATCTGGTTGTGAAAAGGTTCCTGAATCTTCCCCGATTTTCAAGCATTCTAAAAAGGGCCCCGGAAAACTGGCGCGCTCTCCTTTCCTACAAAGCCGGGAAACCCCCTCCCGAGTTGCGGGCGGCAAAGGGGCCCCCCCCCAACACACTTGATATGCGATTTTTCCCACCCTGGGAATTCCCCCTGACTTTTGGGGACCGCTGTATGAACAGAGAAAGGCCCTTTTAAACGATTTTTTGATATCCAGGCGGACGGGAGAATCCCCTGTGAATTTTTGATGTCAGCCAGGCACTCATGCGTGACACCTGCCGTTTTTTTGAGGCCATTCGAGAGGCCCGTTATTGTCAGTCGCCATACACGGGAGAATAACGTCACCCCACTGCTTCTGTCCGGGAAAGAGGGTGAAAAATCTGGGGGCAGGGGACTGGGAGTGGCGACTACATCTCGCGGCCAATAGTCCGGGGGGACTGAAATGGGGGAGGAGAGAAATTGGAGCAGAACATTGTCGGTGAAATGGGGATTTTTCCCCAGGTGACAAGGAGGGGGGAGCAGGAGCAGCTGGGGAGGGTAGATGGAGATGAGGAAGACGAGGCAATGACCCCCAAGCCCCGTGGCATATACAGGGGGAGGGAGGCAGGAGCCCCTGGGATCACTGTGCGACGCCCCGATGCTGATTTCCGGGCTAGGGGCACCCGAATAGTCCACCCCGCAGAGGGATACTTCTTGTTCCACCCTTTTGGACCCCGCTCCGGCCCAAAAAAGGGGGGAGCCTTTTCCCAGTATTGAGAGGGGGGACAAACCCAAATACAAAAAGGGAAATCCTCCATAGTCATTGGCCCCCCATGTGCGGCATCGTCCCTCCTCTGACAGGTCAGGGGGGGGTTCCCTTCATGTTCACTACTACTGCCACGGCTGCCGGGGGGAAGGGGGGGGGGGTTCGGCAGTAAACCCTCCATCAAAGCAAACCCACTCGGGTCATGATGACAGCTTCCTTCCCCCCGCCAGTGAGGAGGGCAGTCGCCAGCAGCAGGACCGGGGCAAACCCGAAAACAGGTTGGGTATTGGAAAGCCTCTGCCCCCCAGTTAGAAGATCCTGGACACTGGGCACCAAACTGGAGTGTGGCCGCACTTCCGGTTTGAGTGGGGGAAACTGTTGCCCGGCCATATGTGGCACAAGGGGGTTTTTTCGGCGGGGGCCACGGGGAAATGTGGAACGACTGACCTTTGTCAAGATGAATCGGCGTGGATCGGGCCCGGTTCCCCACCCAATGCCTTAGGCGTCAGACTCATCACCTGACGCCCAACCAAACTGTGGAAATGAGTCTGGTTTAAACTACCTCCTCAGCCACTTTCTATGCCGCCCCCCGCCTGATGCCACACATCTGCTGACATTTCTCCCTCTGCCACCACCCTCTTTCCAGGACTGGGATTGCCCCCCACCCCCCACTCTGTCTTGTGCATTTTTTACCCCATGCGTGTTCGGTGCCAGACACCACCGTGCATTGTGCCACACCTGACCCTTTCGGCTCCTGCCGCCGTCACCTCCCCCTCTGTTTGTGCCCTCTGTGGCCATTCCTGTTTTTTTCCACCCCAGAATGTCATTGTGCCACTGTTACCTCATCGCCGGGTTTGGGGCTGCCGTACCTCCACACTGTGGATTTTTCCCACTATGTGGCTCTCCTGTTTTTTCCCCCCAGAAGAATTTTGCCCCTGGACCTCATGCTGCTGTGGGTGCTGCCCCGGGCCTCCACACTGTGCATTTTTCTACTCTGTGGCCTACTCCTTTTTGCCCCCCCAGAAAGCATTGTGCCCTGTCGCCTCAGCTGCGCTGTGGCTGCTGCCGTGACCTACCACGTGTCATTGTGCCACTTTTGACCTATGTGTCTTTTGGCTGCCCGGACCTACACACTGTTCATTTTTTTGCCACTCGTGGCCTATTCCCCGTTTTTGCCCCTCCGAATGTCATTTTGGGCCCTGCTGACCTCATTGCGCTGCGTTTCTGCGCGTCACCTCCACACTCCTTCATGAGTTGCCACCTGGCCCTCAGCTTGTTTTTTTTCCCGCGTCGCTGCCATGTTTATCAGGCTACATTCCCCCTTCAGTTTTTGGTCAGTTTTTCCCCCTTAAGTGCCCAGGGGAAATTTTTAGTGAAGCTTCTAAGAGGGGCGGGAGTCATGGCGTTTCAAAAAAACACAACATTGTATGAAACCCAAAACCCAAATCCCCCTGCAATTTAAGCATGGCACAACGTTCTACAGCACCCGAGGGCTTCCACCTGGGAAAAAGCTGTTTTTTAACGTGATTTGTGCCGAAGTAATTCGGAAAAAAAGTATTTTTTGCCCAAAAAAAATTGGGGAAGTGAACGAAACGAATTTCGGGAAAATTTGCCCATCTCTACTTATAGCCCAAAAAATATAAACGAAGATCCCCAAGGCATGTTCTCCGGCTGATTTTTTGGGGCGATTCAGTCCCTATTGCGGCCGTAATGCGCCAAAAAACGTCTGCAATCCCTCCCATCATTACGGGAATCCACAGTTTTCAAAAGCTATGTATTCCCTCTCCCCTCCCCCTCACGAAAACGGCGAGCGGGGGAAAGAAAGAGACTGACATTATCCCGGGGGGAACACCCAGGGATTTAAAGAAAGCCAAGGGGGCCGGCGGGTGCCGGGGCCCCCCCGCCCCTTACACACGCCGTAATTGCGGGCGAAATCCGTCCCGCAATTACGGCGTGAATCAGCCGTGTGAACGTAGCCTAAGGGGTTAAAGCTGCAGCCAGACTGGAGGAATTTGCTTTGAAAAAAAGATGCAGTTTTTGCAAATATTTTATGTAACGGATTTTAAAATGGTCTTCATGGTATTTGTGTTTAATGCTTTATATTTTAGATGAATCTGGGATCATTTACTGTCTGTCACGACATGAGTGTGACACTACAGCTGAAACCCTGCAGAAGGAGGGCCTGGCAGCTCTGGCCTATCATGCTGGGCTCACTGACTCTAACAGAGACTATGTTCAACAGAAATGGATCAATCAGGATGACTGTCAAGTAGGTCTGCATTTCATGCAATTCATTATAGCAAGCCAAACCATTTAATTTTTTTTTATAAATTCCCCTACACATGAGTAAACTTTGCTTTCTACTGTTTATTTCCTCATCTGTGTCTCCTGGCTGTAGGTGATCTGCGCTACATTCTTTTTAAATGGGGTAGATAAGCCCGTGTTAGTAGTTATTCATGCCACCCTACCAAAGTCTGTGGAAGGTTATTACCAGGAGTCTGGAAGAGCGGGACGAGATGGAGAATGTCCCACTGTCTCCTTTTCTATAGCTACAGTGATGTAACAAGAATCCCCTCGGCTGCAAAGTAAGGGTGTATTTTTTACAGCACGACCCCCTTAAAATCACCCCCCCCTTCTTCCGCCGAGTATACACTCAAGCATTGCTCCTTCTCCAACTTTCCCCTAACATTAAAGGGGGGAAGTTTTTAAGGTTTTTGTCACCTACCTGCTACAAATCTCATTTGGGGCACTTTAAATTTTTGGACAAGTCCACTCTATTATTAGCAAAATGGAAACCAAAAATGGCAGGAATAGTATTAGAGATTCCCCAAGGGTGTTAACAAGTTTTTGGGCTTCTCCTGTAATAAAAAGGGGATGAACCCTTATTTTATGTGCATATGCGGCCCAAAGGTTAGTATGTATGCATTATAGGCCCTTGGAATCTCCATTTTATATAGTGGCATTTGGATTTACATTTTTAATTAAAGAAGGGTTTTGGGCCCAAACATTTTAAATTCCCTTTTTACATAAAAAATTTTTTTAATTTTATTGTTAAGAATCAGGTTTTGAAAGGCAAAAAAACTGGATTCTGGATTTACTAATGGATTTGTGCTGAATTTCATAAAAAGCAAAAAAAAATTGAAAACCTGTACCCCCCGGCCACAACAGTGAGGGGCGTTTTCCTACACAGTGATTGACAGCTTTCCTTGTATCAGTGCATCTGGGTGGGTTAAGCATAACTTCCGCTGCCTCTTAACGGATCTGGTAAGGATTTACTCTGCTTGTTCCTCAGAAATCCTGCTCCAAATCTTATAAACCTACATATTACAGAGTTCAGCTTCTCTCCATCTATCATATTCTGCTCTTCGATGGGGCAGCAGAAACCACATGACGGTTTTCCCGGAAAGCCTTTATGTTTTATTTCTTTTTTATTTTTTACAGTGGAAAAATGAACCCTCCAAAACAACACATTTTAATAACTTATACAGTATGGTGCATTACTGTGAAAATGTGCTGGAGTGTCGTCGGATGCAGCTGCTTGCTTACTTTGGTGAGCATACGTTTAACCCGAAGTTTTGTAAGGAGAACCCAAGATGCATTTCCAATGCTGCAGGGAAAACGGTGAGAACTTTAAAAGGGGGTTGGGCGTCAAAAATGACCATTGCTTAAATCCTGAAAATCCTGAAGTTCTGCAGTTTTCACTTTGTAATTAGGACACAATTCTGTAACATTTTGAATCTGGATACACAAACAGGGTCCTGTCCAATATTAGCTCTAAGCTTTATTACGGCTGTCTGAATACAGCCATAACAATAATAATCTTAATTTATATAGCGCCAATATATTCCGCAGCACTTTACAATTTAGAGGGTATACGTACAGACATTACACATTAAAAGAACTTACAGATGAGACACAAGGTGTGAGGACCCTGCTCGCAAGAGCTTACAATCTATTATATACAGCCTTTGCTTTATGTAACTAAATGCCTTAAAGTAGAAGTCTTGATCTGATTTGACCATAACTTTTGACAACACAGATCTGTGTTTCATTCACACTAGAAAGCAGAAAATGTCACACTGCATTGTGCAATCATTAGACACATGCAGGCTGTACCAAGAATAGTATAGTCCAGAGCTCAGAGAGACCCAACAATCATACAGGGGGGGGGTCTTAATATATGTATTGTTTAGGAAGTCAAGGGTTCCGCTACCAAAACAGATATGATAGCGCTTCAGATTATTACAATATTTTTTGGATTTTTGCATTTTAGGAATACAAGTCCAGAGATGTAACAGATGAGGTTAAGAACATTGTGAGATTTGTCCAGGAACACTGCGTTCCTCAAGGAAAAGGAAAGGCTGCCAAAAATCGCTTGACACTCAACATGATGGTGGATATATATTTGGGTAATGTATTGGGTTGAATATAATTTAAAGGTGTATTCCGACACTTTAAATTGCTTGTTCATCTGTCGAGGGATGATGAAACATAGACGGAGAGTATTTACCTCCTGGACACTCCCGTTCCATTGCCGCGGTGGTCCCGCTGATCTCGGCTGTAGCTGTGAACGTGCACATGACATTGCGGTCTGTGATTTTGATTTTATCTGTCACGTGAACGATGAACATTCACTGCTACAGCCAAGATCACCGGAACCACCGCGGCGACTGAACTTGAGCATCTAAGAGGTAAGTATTCTCTCTGTCTTCTATGTTTCATCATGCCACAACAGATGAACGAGCATTTTAAAGTTTTGCAACACCCTTTTGATGCATTTTTCTAATTTTAACAGGGAGTAAAAGTGCAAAGGTCCAAACAGGCATATTTGGAAAGGGAGCAGCATATTCGCGCCATAACGCAGAACGGCTATTCAGGAAATTGGTGCTGGAAAAGATCCTGGATGAGGAACTGTATATTAATGCCAATGACCAGGCTGTAGCATATGTAAGACTTGGAGAGCGGTCCCAGTCTGTACTGAATGGTTTCTTAAAGGTGTGTACTTAGTGTGTTCTTTCAGTGAAAAGTAATGATCTAGGTTGTTAAAAGTAATATGAAAGAAATACATGCACCAAAGTTATATTTAGATATGTATAGTCAGTCTATTCACAATGCATCACTCCTTCCTTTCCTTCCTCTTTCCTTCCTTTCCTTCCTTCTTTCTTCCTTTCTTCCTTCTTCCTTCCTTTCCTTTCCTTCCTTTCATTCCTTCCTTTCTTTCTTTCCTTCCCTTCCTTTCCTTCTCTTCCCCTCCCCATTGGAGCTGTTGTTCCAGTTCGTCAAGTACATTTTACTTTTTTAAACACTACTTAAAAAGAACCTGTCACATAGTTTATGCCCCTCTTGCAGCACAAGCTTGTTTCAGACCTGCTGTTTCCAGCTCTGTGTCCCTTATTCTGTTAGTTGCTGTCGTGGTTGAGTATTTAATCAGCAGTTTTCAGCCAGAAAAGAGTCATAAAGAGAGTCAGGGTTTTTTTTCAAGCCTTTGGTGGGCGGGGCTAACACCTGCGCATGAACAAGATTTGAGCATTAAATGCTATCAAACTCCAGCATCTTACAGAATAAGGGAAACAGCAGGTCTGACACTGGCTTGTGCTGCCCTCAGCAAGGGGGGCATAAACTATGTGACAGGTTCCTTTTAACCTACCAGTTTGAATGAGGGTAATCCTCCTCAGAATACATAGCATGTCAAAATGCACATCATCAGCAGAAATCTGAGGTTCTGCTTCCGATTTCTGCTGCAAACACTCTTCCAAAATTATGGCAGCTTTTTATGAGGTAAAAAATTGTCATGTGTACATGCTTTTAGCCTGTGACTGACTAGTAGAAGCCAACATGCCAAATAGTTGATAGGTACTGGCTTACGTGCTTGTTATGTAAAAGAAACACAATTCTAAAACTTTTGCTGTTTAACGTCTAAGACTCCGATTTTTCTGGTTATGAAAGTTTGGAAAACTGTGATCTGGTCTGTAAAGAGAAAGTAATTGACCTTCTACCACCACAGGTTCAGTTCCAGGACACTGAAAGTGCCAGTAGCATCAGGAAACAGAAGGCATCTGTTATGGGAACTACATCTAAGAGGGAGGAAATGGTCAAGAAATGCCAGGCGGAGGTGACTGAGCTCTGTAAACGCCTGGGAAAAAATATTTGGTGTACACTACTTTAATATCTTCAATACAGCAACCATACGTAGGATTGCAGGTATGTGTTAGTATAGCTTATAAATAACATTCATCCAGACTTCTAGGAGTTTACAATGTTCAAGAATCATAAAACAGATATTTGTAGTGTCTTTAAATGTAATAAATTGGCCAAAATAGGATGAGCTTGTGACCGGGCAGAGTTTAGTGTTTATAACTAAAGAGCGAGGCTATGTTCACACGGCTGATTCATGCCGTAATTGCGGGACGGATTTCACCTGCAATTACACCGTGTGTACGGGAGCAGGGGCGGCAGCTCGCCGGCCTCATAGACTTTCACTATCCACGGCGCATATTCCGCCGGGATAATGTGCATGTCACTTTCTCCCCGCTCGCCTTATTTCGCGAGCGGGGAGAGGAGACGGAATCCATAGTTCTCTATGAGGATGTGGAATACCGTAATGACAGGGACCGATTTCAGCCATATTTGCGCGCAGTACAGCGCGCAATACGGACTGAAATCTATCCCAAAATCAGCCGTGTGAACATAGCCTGAGAAGGCACAAATGATAAGGTTTGTCAATATGATTATCATTAATGAATGTAAAGCTTGATTATCAATGGTTAAACCTAAGGAATCACTGGGAAAAAAAAGTTTGTCTATTATAGTTGTGTTTCAGTTGTGCAAAATTCACACTACGTGGGACCAGGGTAGTGGTAAAATAGAAAAAAAAAATCATAATTGCAGGGGCTCACGCTTCATTAATTCGCTATGGAGCAGGAGCCTCTGCTGATGAACGGCACGCGGCGCAGAGGAGCGGATCCCAGTGGACTGGGAAGAAAGTATGACTTTGTTTATTCTCTCTCTACCCTCAGCCTGGCCCATAAAATTTTAAGCAACTGAAAAACCCCTCCAATATTTTTTTTTTTTAAACCGGTTTTATTCATAACCATTTTTTTTTTTTTTTTTAAACTTGTTTTTATTCAGGCTGCGCATAAGAATTAACAATACAAGTGTATCACATCATATTAAAACATTTAAGGTGTTGAATAATAATACAATTTAGACATACACGTAATATCACTGTTTAGTGAGTGACAATCCCTATGGCAGACATTTTAATTTTCACCCCTCATCCATCTCGTTCCCAGCTTCGTCTAAAAGGTTCCCAGCAGCTAGGAATTTCGACGAGTTGTGCTTCCGGAACAACCAAGGAAGCCTTCCTTTCCCCCCAGCGTCAGTGTCCGGATCCCCTCACCCCAACCTAAGTCATTAGGATAGGGAGTCTTATAGAGCAGGGCATAGTTCTTTGGGTAACAATTTCATAGATGTAATTTGCATCCTGTTTCTTTTAAATAGCGAATTCCCTTACATGTACGGCCAGTTATATGTTAATTACCATTGATTCCAGGTGATCCTGTAAGAGTTTAGCCATCAATGGAATGTCCCGGGTCTCTCTTCTAGTTTGATCTGCCAAAGGCTCTCTCCCCTGCAATTGTTGTTCTAAGTACCATTGCGTCAACCCAAAACATGTACGCAGAATGCCCCCCCTAGTTGAAAGAATTTCCTCACTCTTTTTTCCTTGTGCTGAGCCGCCTCAATCCAGTCCATCCGCATTACAAACAAGCATTTCTCTAAAAATTGCCTGAATGTAGGGCCAGTGGGCTGAAGCCACACCTGAAGTATGGCTTTCCTGGCTGATGCAGCCATTACATGTAGAAGTCTTGTCTCTTTAAGTGTGAGCTCAGGGGTTGAGGCCGCACCGCACCCAAATATCGCCCATACCGCCCCCGCCACCAAATCCACATTAAAACACACTCTCATGCATCTTGCCACCATATCCCAGTATCGTCTTATTTCGGGGCAATCCCAAAGGCAGTGATAGAGGTCCGCTCCAGAGGCGCCGCACTTAAAGCAGGCACTAGATGTGTATGTCCCCATATTGAATCCCTTTACTGGGGTCAAATATGCATTATGAATGACCTTCAGGTCCATTTCAATATATCGCGTGGAGGGTAGGAATTTGTGGGAGAATCGGACCGCTTCCAAAATATGCTGCGCTGTCAGCTCCGGATCTCTCACCACCCACCTTGCTAGTTGTGTAGAGGAGGTTTCATAATCCAGTGTGTCCAGAACATACCTATAAATGTGTGACATGTGCGAGTGCCTAGTGGGGGGGGCGAAAGGATAACATTGTCGAAGTTTAAATCCCAGTCTGCGTCACCCATTTGTTTTATGACACTTATGCAATAGCTGCTGGCCTGTAAATAGTTAAAGAAACCTGTAAATAGTTAAAGAAAACCATTTTGTTTTAAAAAAACATAACACATCCCAATAAGTAAACACACTCAGACGCTTTGCAGTTATTACATAGATTACAAATCTAATCATATTGCAGATAATGCAATATTCATTCTTCTTCTTCAGATAATTCAAATATTCCGTAGGAAACTGTAATAGTCATATCGTAATCAAGGCGATCAGACAGAACTCCATCCCAAAAATGAAGCGGAAATGACCTAGTATATTATCAAGATGCTTGGACATAATGATCCCAGATCATGCTTCCTGCAAATACTTCTGTTGCTACTACTCGCAAATACCATTCAGTGCACTCATTCATACACATCAATCCCTGGTCTGCCACACACCTTCATAGTCATTCACACAGTTTGTGCGGTAATCCAATTGCTCCAGACCATCGAGAATCTCTTTGGGATACATTTAGCGGCATAGGTGGTCTTATATCTAGGTAACTCCGCATTCACAAGCTGTTCTAAAGCAGTGTTCCAAAGAGGGCACCTTGGGAGGTTTTCCATTTAGAAGGATGGTTTTCCTGTCTTAAAAGAGCAGGAGTCGATAAAAAATGCTTTCAGTTTTGCTGGGGACAAGATCTTCCACTAAGCCCAAGAGGCTACTAAACCCCTTCAATATTGCTGTTACATACATGTTACAAGTTCCCCTGGTATTCTTTTGATCACCTCTAAGCACCCACCACTGGTGAGAAGTCTTGCTTCTAGTTTGCTGACTCAAAATGGGGGGCCTATAGTATATCAGCATTCACTCTGCTGCCCATGTACAAAAAGCAGTGTGACCAACAGTACTGGACACATTACGTGGATGTTCTAAGAGGGAAATGAAAGAATGTTATGCTGGTTTGTGCTCTTCGTGCCTCATGTAGTCCACGGGTATAAAGAGATAGTATAGCATTGTAAGGAGTCTATAGGAGTGCTTCCTTCTACTCTTGACCCAATTACATCTTAAGCCCCTCTCAAGCACATGTAGTTTAGTAGGTACAGAAAAGATGTCCACACGTGTTGCTTTCTGAACTGTCACTTATGTATCTGCATGGCCTTGAACGTGTCTCTCGAGAATGTGGTCTTAATTTTTTTTTATCTGTGAGAAAGGCTCTTTACCGGTTCTCTCCATGGCTTATTTGGCCGTATATGGCTAGTTTAATAATATATAACTATATGTAAAGCTGGTGTAGAATGAACCGGTCACAGACTGTGCTATTTTAGGCTATGTTCACACGGCTTAATTGCAGGATGTATTTCGCCCCGCAATTATGCCGTGTGTACGGGGGCGGGAGGGGCCAGCAGCCCGCCAGCCCATACACATTCATTATTCTCGGCGCGTATACGCCGTGAATAATTGACATGTCACTTTCTCCCCGCTCGCCGTATTGTGCAAGCAGGGAGAGGAGACGTAATCCATAGTTCTCTATGAGAACTGTGGATTACCGTAATGACTGGGACGTAATTCGCACAGCACGGCATGAGTTACGGGCTGAGATACGTCCCAGAATAAGCCGTGTGAACATAGCCTAACAGGCCGTGTTCACACGACTTCATCCACGGGGATTTATAGCCCTTTTGATTGGGCTCCAAAGACCCTAGGCCCCGGTGAATCACGGCCAGCGTCGGCGGGGGCGCCGCTCCCCGGCCCCGTAGACAATGCATTATCTACGGCGCGTACGCGCCGTAAATAATGTGCATGTCACTTTCTCCCCCCGCAGCGGAGAGCAGTGGATTACCGTAATTACTCCGACGGATTGGCGCCGTACTGCAGCGCAAATCCGGCGCGGAGAAATAAGCCGTGTGAACGAGACCTAACAGTGCTATTCCAAGACTGTCAGAAAACTCCAGCTGCCTGTGGTTAAAATAAAAAATTAACCTATACTCCTTTCTGCCATTGGGTCTCCAAAGACCACCACTAGGCCCCCAGCAGTGAGGTCACGCACACAATGCTCATGTAACTGTGAGCGAGTTACTGACCTCATCAGTCACTATTCACATGTGACCACTGAAGCCAGACATTGGCTCACAGACACTTGAGGAATGAACGTAACATCACTGCTTAGAGGCCAGTGGTGGACTTTGGAGCTTTGGTAGTTCTGGAAAGGCAGCAGTGGTAACGGGGAGTACAGGTCACAGGAATTAGAGGTTTTCCAAAAATGTAGCAAAACCCTTTTAAGTTGACATGGTATGGGGCAACATCTGTAGTAGAAATAATAAGGCGTTAAATTGATGTTTTAGAGTACAACATCCATATTCTGAGAATGTTTTCGGATTTGTGTTTCAGAATCCCTGTCTGCAGAACCTGATGTTTTATTACAGATTGATGGAGTCACAGAAGATAAGCTGGATAAATACGGTGCAGAGCTAATAGATGTTCTCCAGAAATACTCTGAATGGACGCTTCCAGGTAAGGGCTTTATTGTAATGCATACATAGGACAGATGCTTGCATTATGTTATTGCATTTCTGTGATACTTTATTTTTCAATCTGTTTCCCTTACAGCTGAAGAAATTCCCCAAAAGTCCAGTGGATCAACCAACCATCCCTCCAGAATTAATGACAGCGAGGGGGAAGAGGAAGATAGAGAAACAACTTCCTCTTATTTTAACTCCTCACGAAAAAATAGCACAAAGAGGAAAAATGCCCCCTATATTCGTAAAGCCAAGAAAAGGAAGACAGGAGGAGATGGTCAGAATTTCCGTTCCAAAAGGTAACTTGTAGGAAAGTGCTGTCAGAGGCCTTTATATGACCTTCTTTATTTGTACCTGTTCTTTCTAATGGAAGTGCGTTCTTTTCTGTCACTATTTCATGTTCCTTATGTTGTCTTCAGCAGTGGAAGCAATACTTCATACAGCAGAAAGAACGCCACAGCCGCTAAAACGGGGAAAAAGTATAATGTGGATTACAGCAGTGGACCCAAACCAGGAGCAGTAAACAGACCTGGCATTATGGCCGTCCCCATGCCCCAGAACAACCGTCGTTTCCTGAAACCCTCCTATAGTTTTCTTTGATACTGATGGTATTTGTAAATACGGTTTTATTATTTTTTGGGGAATAAAGCCTTGTAATAACTTTTTTTTTTATAGATTTATAACTGTAAAAATAAATTAATGTTCACATGTGATAACAATATTTTGTCTGTTGTATAAAAAATATATAGTGTTCTGGTCTATGTTCTTTAAAGTCGTCACGCACACAACATGATGGGACTATTTTGTGCTCAGTTATTCAGTATTGGGTGCTGTTTATGACTGGGGAGTATATTGTCTGGTATAAGCATCCAATGGAGCGGGTTGTGATTTATAGCCCAAAAAAGAATACTATATAGAAATGCACGATCATCAAAATCAACATGTTATACAGTAATTTGCAAGTGCCTCATCTACATCTATACTATAAAGTTCAGTAGGGTGTCAGCATGTCCTTAGAGGGGTTTTCCCGCAACAGGTACCTTCTGTGTGGCCCCCACTGATAACTAAAATAGGGGCCTATAGTCCTCTGTTTTTCCTGTCTGTGATCTCATGGTGGGGAAGTGTCTGAATGGAGCAGCGGTCGAACATGAGCACTTCGGATCAATTCGAAGACTACGGCTGTGTCTACTCAGCACAGGTTTTTGGTCAGATTTTTGGCGGATTCAGTATTTAAAATCTGACGAAAATCCAACTATAACCTGTTCCCCTTAGACCGCAATAAAAAAAATCCACGCTGTAGTCTATACTGCATGGATTTTTTCCGACTGGTTCTGAAATCCGCTAGATTCTGGTGGATTTTCAAACCTGTCGGAGTTTCCTCCAGATTCCTGTACATTCAATGTACAGGACAGACGACAAATCTGAAAACCGGTGTGCTTTTTAGCAGAAACTGGCGCCAAAAACCGGGGTGCGGCGAAGTTAAAATACTGCCGGCTTTTGGATGGTATTTTAAATTAGCTGTGTAGACATAGTCTAAGGGACTGATGAAGCTAGCCAAGTAGTGTACTCCGCTAGCTTTGTCAGTCCCATAGACTTTGAATGAAGTGGAGGTGTGCAAGTTCAACCTCTGCTCCATCTAAACTTCTAACTGCGTGATCCAAGTGAGGAAGAACAGAGGATTCAGGGCCCACATTTAAGTGATCGGTGCTGTTCCCAGCAGTCAGACATATCCTGTGGGTAGGCGTTACATGTCTTTTATGGAAAACCTCTTTTAAGTCCCTAAAATGTTATTTTATGTTCTGTGCCTTACACAGCAAATGTGACCATTCCAGTTTATATAACAAGCCTTCAAGCATCATACATAAGCGTTCATTACGGAGACATGTACAGACACATGTGTGTCTAAGACAAAGAATTGCCAATCCTGATGAATCCCTTATTAATCACCTGGCATAGCCACTGTTTTTTTTAATAAAAAATGCAGTCTGAAAAGTCGACAATAAACTTGCACCATTCCCCTTTGTGAGGTGAAAAGTGAAGCATTCGGGCTGTAGTTTATTCCTGCCCTTACTGTCTGACAAAATGTAATGCGCATGTCTGCATAACACACTGCAAATTCTATTACCACAGTGTTTGACACGAAACTACTGCACATGCTTTAAAATTAGGTTTTTTTTCTCCCTCAAAGTTACTAGACATGCTCCAAACCAACTAAATGTGGCAATGGGTACGTACCTTATTAGCCAATCATATTCTAATTAAACAAAGCATGGACGCCTTATTGTAATGATGCAACATATCGCAGACAAACCTCAAAACAGTGTCCTATGTTATGATATGTTGTATGTTAGGTGTTGAGGTAAACAACTCAGATCTGACACTTGGGTGCACTGTCATGATATCATGTCCATTATGGCTGTTTTTTTTTTTTTGGTTTGTTTTTTTTACTATATAAAGCGATACATATTAATTATATTATACAAATGCTAGTCATTTAAAGATAACCTATCACTAAGCTTATGCTGTCCTTGCTGATGGCAGCACAAGCTAAGGACAAACCTGCTGTTTCCAGGGTGTCTCCCTTATTTTGTAATATACAGTAGTTTCAGAGCATTTAATGGCAGCTTGCAGCAGGGCTGTGGAGTCGGCAAGCCAAAGCCCTGACTCCGACTACTCAATTTCCCAAACCTCCGACTCCTGACTCTGACTCCCACATACACGGCGCATGTTTAAGTGTTATCTTTACTGTAGTAAAATGGTCACATCAGGCTGCTTATCACCTTATGATACAATAATCAAGCTATTTAGGTAGAACAGACACTGACAAGCAATGTTTTGATCTTTTGAACACTTGTGGGGAGGGTTGAAGAAAAAGCTGTATTTGTATCCAAGTCCAGTCTGCACCAACATTGGGAATGTGAATCAGATTTTGGTTAAGACATGCTTGAATCTGATTCAGAGCCCAGAAGGATTCAGGCAGTATTGAAAACCAAAGTTGGATTTCCCTATGACTAACATCATTATAGAAATTAAATTTTTGATTTTTAGTATCAAAACAGTTACCGTGCAGTTACATGAAAGAATCTGCAGAACTAAGCAGATGCTAAATACTTGCAAGTCAAATTTATGTATAAGATAGGTAAGTGGACTGTATATAAAATTACAGTAGCCTCATGTACAAAGCTGTAGTGGATGGAGAGATATGGAGCCTGAAAGTCACAAATTCAAAACATTGTTACCCTTTTGCTTGTCAGTGTAAAATATATTTATTGGGTATGACTTTAGCACACAAAAAAATTGTAAATATGCAAAACACTGCAGGAACATTTGTGGAGTCTCTGAATTTGTTCGGAGAAATAGTATCGCCTCCATCAGATCCTGCATACATGACCTCACATCTGATATCATTATTTCCAGGCTAGAGAACGGCCTCTCTACACTAACTTGGGTTGGGGGCAAAGCGGTGACCACAGGGGCAACATCTCTAACAATGTCAGGGTATAAAGGAATTGCTTCGGCCACAGTCAGTTTTGATGAATGGTTAAACTCTTCTACTACTTTGAAAGCAGGTGAAAAATTTTGCGGAAATCTGTTTGCCCTGGGATTGAAATCTTTTCCCCTGGGGCAGCGCTTTGCCTGCTCCATGTCATCAATTACACTCCTCAGGTGATAAGGCTGAAGATATGGGAGCAGGAGCACTGGCCGGACTCAATGCCTCTTGCTCTTTGCATCGAACTAACTGGACCAACTAATTATATATTTTGGGAGTCGGAGTCGGTTCCTTTTATGACGACTCCGACTCCTGCAAAATAGGCACCGACTCTGACTCCACAGTCCTGACTTGAAGCTTGGTCCTCTAGAAAGTCCAGTGTATCCATGGGCGTCAGCCACACACACCTGCTGGTTAGACTGTCTTCACACGGCTGATATGGATGCTTATTTTTAAGTGCCAAAATCGGCATCCAATATTCGTCTGAAAACCGCCTCATAGTTTACATTTTTCAGATGAGTTTTTGAAGATGATTTGATAAGGTTTTTGAGATGTTTAAGGCGCATTTTTTTTTTCTTCTAAATTTTGTGTCAGAAATGCTACACGAACATTCCTGAGACCATAACGCTACTACCACCACCTTCTGTTCTTTTAGCAATTGTTGCAGGGTGTTTTATCTCTGTTTCTTTCTTGACATCCATTTGATGAAGGCGAAAATGTGACTCATTGGAGAAAGCAACCCTTTGCCAATCAGCGGAGATACAAGCTCCAGAGAGGCAGTGACCATCCATCTGCTTCAGAGCCCCATATGTAATACAATTCGCTGAACTGTTTTTTTTTTTGTTTGTTTTTTTTAAAAACACACTTTTGATAGCCCCCTGGTTTATTTTGGTGTTGAGCTGCCCCATTGTAGCAGGTTGGTCTGCTCTTATGCATCTTCATAGCTGATGTTCACTTCTCACATCAATTGCTTGTGGTGCTCAGCAGTTTTCACGCCCCTAATCTGCACTGGTGCCATTTGACTACTCACAATACACTTTCACCACAGCAGTCCATGAACAGTTCACAAACTGCGCAGTTTCAGGAATACTGCCACCTTTGGCCTGAAAGCCAAGAACCATCCCTTTTTTGCAATTCTGATAAATTGCCCCTTTCTTCATGAGCTGAACATGGTTTGTAAGGTCAAAAAAGAGAGACTTCCATCAAGTTCAGCCTATTGTCCTACAGTGTTGATCCAGAAGGAGGCAAAAAATCCCCATGAGGTAGAAGCCAATTGTCCTTACATTATGGAAAAAAATTCCTTGTCGACTCCTTGCCAAACAATCAAAGTAAATCCCGGGATCAACCACCCTTCTCCAGAATCCTGGTCACTATAACTTGTTATATTATTACACACTGGAAATGCATCCAGATCCATTTTGAACAACGAAATATCACTATCAATGGTCTATTAATGGGCTTCCTCAAATCCCTTGCATACACTCAATTCACACAGTAGACCATTGATCTGTATAATAATATAACGCCTTTAATTTATTGTCTGTCAATTCATCATACACGTAACACAAATCTTCTTTTAATAGAAAAATTGTGGTATACTCATGATTTTAGTGTGGAAATGTCTATTCAATCTCCATGTGACTCCATATCAGATAACAAGGAGAAGCTGGGTGGCAAGTGAGACGCACACCTGTGTGTTTCGAAGGAATTACCGTGTTTCCCCGAAAATAAGACAGTGTCTTATATTAATTCTTAATCCTAAAGACGAGCTAAGACTTATTTTTAGGGGATGTCTTATTTTTCTATGAACAAGAATCCACATTTATTGTTGAACAAAACATCAACATGTATTAATATACTGTAGTGATTTCATCACAAACATCAGCATAAGCAGCCAAACCCTGAAATGCATTCAAAATAAAAGCACTATGTCTTATTTTCGGGGAAAAAGGGTAGCGTTTGCCTTTCAAGCATTGCAACTAGAGAGTAGTGTCAATACTGATTATCCAATTGTATAAAAACTTTATTGAAATACCATTGATAACACTTTATACTTATTCAAACTGAGGTTCTTGTTTATCCTTTTTGGGGGTAGTGACTCTGTCACTACCCAAAATGCTTAGTCATGAGCTGTGCACTGTCAACATCAAAAATAGGAAATGGGCATAATAATGTGACTGAACTGTATATATGGGGCTCCCCTACTTGGATAACACACATTCCTATTTAAAAACAAGAAGGAAACAACTGGTGCTGTTCTCACAATATTGCTTGTGCATCATCTATAGCAATAATTGTTGACCGTGAGTATCTCTGCAGTTGTTCAGTGCCAGGAGATGCACAGGTTATGCAATAAGGCTGTGTCTACACAGCACAGGAATACTGTTGGATTTATATCAGTTTCAGTATTTTGAAACCGCAGAGGATCCGCCAGTACACTGTGCTGCATAGACAGCAATGACCAACCTCTGCTGTAGTCTATACACCAAGGGTTTTTAACCACTGCGGAACAAATGCGGCAGAAAATGCAACATGTTGTATAGTCCCACGGTTTGCTGTCGGATTCTTGCAAACTGAACTGTACGGGGTGACAGCAGAAAAATAAAACTGTTGTTTTTGCACAAATCAGCACCAAAACCCACGGTCCTGCATAGTACAAAATGCCATTGAACTTCTGACTTATTTTGCCCTATGCTATGTGCACTTAGCCTAAGTGTTTGCTTCTCCAAGGCCAAAGGTTATACCTAGTTACCCAATGTATTGAAGAACGACTTGTCTACTTCAGGCCATGTGAGTAGAAACCTCCTTCCCACACCAACCTTGTTTGTTTGCTTATGTTCATTTTAGGCTAGGGCCACACAGCATAGGACAAAAAACGTTGTAAAACCAACAGCTTTCTGTCCGATGCACTATGCAGTTTTTTTCTATCTCAGTAGTATACAGTACAGACCCAAACTTTGGACACACCTTCTCATTCCAACAATTTTCTGTCTTTTCATGACTATAAAAATTGTAGATTCACACTGAAGGCATCAAAACTGAATTAAAACATGTGGAAATATATACTTTACAAAAAGGTGTGAAACAACTGAAAATATGTCTTATATTCTAGGTTCTTCAAAGTAGCCACCTTTTGCTTTGATTACTGCTTTGCACACTCTTGGCATTCTCTTGATGAGCTTCAAGAGGTAGTCACCTGAAATGGTCTTCCAATTGTCTTGAAGGAGTTCCCAGAGATGCTTAGCACTTGTTGGCCCTTTTGCCTTCACTCTGTGGTCCAGCTCACCCCAAACCATCTCGATTGGGTTCAGGTCTGGTGACTGTGGAGGTCAGGTCATCTGGCGTAGCACCCCATCACTCTCCTTCTTGGTCAAATAGCCCTTACACAGTCTGGAGATTTGTTTGGGGTTATTGTCCTGTTGAAAAATAAGAACCTAGAATATAAGAACCTAGAATATAAGACATATTTTCAGTTGTTCCACACTTTTTTGTTAAGTATATAACTCCACATGTGTTAATTCATAGTTTTGATGCCTTCAGTGTGAATCTACAATTTTTATAGTCATGAAAATACAGAAAACTGTTGGAATGAGAAGGTGTGTCCAAACTTTTGGTCTGTACTGTACATCAAAAGTGTAGTCTATTTCCATATGCATACGTTTGTTTCAAGTTGACGAATAGGAAACTAGCTTGTTACATCATGGTTTGCATCGATTGGCTGATGTACTCCTAGAGAAGAAGTGGAGGCTTATGAGTTATGAAAGTCAGGAACTTGGTTGGAGTTAGACATCTTTGTATATGCCAATAGTGTATACTATTTTCTCTCTCAGTGCTTGTATTGAAATAAATCCTGGATATTTTTACCTTCAATTAATTTTATATTTGAAAACCCGGTCAAATCTGAACCGCTATATTGTAGATGACACTGTGAACGCATGCCTCTGTGTTGTATGTGAAAAGAATCATGAAGGCTCAAATGTTGGTACTTTATAAGAACCAAACTAATATCTGGAAAATCCCCTTTAGCCAATGCAGGATGTAACTGTGAATTACAGCTGCCATTAGCAGACTGGATTGGATATAACTCCAATCCAAGCCCTTTCACCACTTAGATGCCACAGCATCCATGAAACTAAAAGGTGTTGCCATGCTCCATTCTGCCACCTAATCGGCCTCCTGCAACAAAATCGCAGGCCACCAACCACTTGTTATGGCTGCTGGGGGGCTAATAAAAGCTAACTACTTCTAACATCTAAATACCCCTATTTCCCTGAAAATAAGACATCTCCCGAAAATAAGCCTATTGCAATTTTTTTCAAGCTTAAAAATATAAGGCCTTCCCTGAAAATAAGACCTAGTGGCAGTCATTGCTACAGCTCTCCCCACGTCATACATTAGCATTAAAAGATCATTTATATAGGTCTTACCTTGTGTGGGAGACTACCTGGAAAAGGGGTGCTAATCTTCCCTTGATGCCCTCGCCTATGGCGGCATACACTTCACCCACACCCCCAGACCTGAGAACAGGCCGGGTGGAAGAGTTGGCAAACCTCTCTCCACACTGCACTTACCAGGTCATTTCTCCTGCACCCTCCCTCACTTTCCACTCCTTTGAGGTCCACACCCTCAGACACTTTCGCCCATTTTCTCTCAAAGTCGCGGTTGTGTACAGAGCCCCCGGCTCACCCCGCCAGTTTCTGGATCATTTTGTTGCATGGCTCTCTCACTTCCTCTCCACCGAAATACACACACTCATCATGGGTGATTTCAACATCCCCATTGACAACCCTATGCCTCCTTCTGCCTCTCAGTTTCTTTCACTAACATCTTCCCTTGGACTCTTGCAATTTTTAGACTCTCCCACCCACAAAGATGGGTCCTCTCTTGATTTGGTCTTCTGTAGTCTCTCATACATTTCTAACCTTACTAATTTTCCTTACGGGCTGTCTGACTACAACCTTATCTCCTTCACTATCACCAATTCTCAGCCTTCTCTGGACACACCTGGCCATCACCCATCCAGAAACATCCACTCCATGAACACTCAGGAACTTATAGACACCATACAGCCCTCACTGTCCTCAATCTCCTCCCTGTCCTGTCCTGACCTGGCTGTCAAACATTACAATGAAACTCTCTCAACCACCCTGGACATATTGGCACCGCTCACACACCGCACCACCAGAGTCAGCAGACGCCGGCAGCCTTGGCACACGCCTCAGACTCGCCATCTGCAGCGATGTTCCAGGTGTGCTGAGCGTCTGTGGAGAAAGTCAATGCTAACTTCAGACTTTCAACACTACAAATTCATGCTCAGGACTTACCACACTGTCCTTTATTGCGCCAAACAAAAATATTTCACCTTTCTCATCTCAACACTACACAACAACCCAAAACGCCTGTTTGACACTTTCCACTCCCTCCTCAGGCCTAAAGCTCAGGCCCCGGTCACTGATCTCTGTGCTGAAGACCTGGCCACTCACTTCAAAGACAAAATTGAAAGTATCCAGCAAAACATTGCATGTCAATCCTCAAGAAACACCAATCCTGTCCCTCCCCGCACGTCCTCTATTAATACCGCTCCCGTCACTTCCCGCACGTTCTCTAGTCTTCCTTTAAACACGCCATCATAACCTCTTTACTAAAAAAAAGCCGACTCGGGACCCATCCTGCGCTGCAAATTACCGACCAGTCTCTAACCTTCCCTTTATCTCTAAAATCAGCAGATTTGGCTTCCAGTACCATCTCTATGCGGATGACACTCAACTATATACCTCCTACTGAGACATCACTCCTGTCCTGCTAAAATACACCAGTGACTGTCTGTCCGCGGTCTTGGACATAATGTCCTCTCTCCATCTGAAACTAAATCTCACTAAAACAGAACTTCTTGTCTTTCTGCCATCTTCTAACCAACCCCACCCTGCTATTTCTCTCTCAGTGTGTGGCACCACCATAACTCCCAGGCAGCAAGCCCGCTGTTTTGGGGTCATACTAGATTCAAATTTGTCTTTCACCCCATATATCCAATCCCTTGCCTGCTCCTGTCATCTGCACCTCAAGAACATCTCCAAAATTCGTCCTTTTCTCACTGTGGAATACACTCTAACCCTCATTATTGCTCTTATTCTTTCTCGTCTTGACTACTGTAAATACCTGCTAATCGGTCTCCCTCTCTGCAAACTCTCCCCTCTCCAATCTGTCCTGAATACAGCAGCCAAGCTAATCTTTCTCTCCAGCTGCTATACTGATGCCTCTACCCTGTGTCAATCACTGCACTGGTTGTCCATTTAGTACAGGATACAGTATAAACTCATCACTCTCACCCATAAAGCTCTCCACAGCGCTGCACCCCCTACATCTCCTCCCTCATCTCTGTCTACCATGCTACCCGCTCTCTCCGCTCTGCTGCTGATATCAGGTTACACTCCTCAATCATCCAAACCTCCCATGCTCATCTCAAAGATTTCACACGTGCTGCACCAATTCTCTGGAACATGGCACACTCACAACCCTCATAGCTTTAAGAGGTCCCTGAGAACACATCTTCTCAGTCTGGCCTACCAAGATAACTACTTGCTAACCCCCACCTGCCATCACACTCATCTGTCACTTCCAACACTAGGGCACTCACAGGCACTTATCTGTATATAGATGTACTGTCAGGGTGGCAGGTTCACCCAACTTTTATGTAAACCACCTCCTATTCATGTAACATGGCTGGACCATTGTAAACTTAGCACATCTTAACCCTTTGTCTCACCCCTATCCCCAAATAGATCGTAAGCTCTCGCAAGCAGGGCCCTCGCTCCTTGTGTCTCATCTGTAAGTACTTTTAATGTGTAATGTCTGTATGTATACCCTATCATTTGTAAAGTGCTGCGGAATATGTTGGTGCTATATAAATAAAGATTATTATTTAAGGAAAGTGCTATTGCTAGAACTATTAGATTGTGGCCAGTGATTCTAAAAGAAATGGAGTCACAAGAATTTCACCATGAAATTCAGGGTTTGGAGAGTTATGATGATGTACCAGGAGATAATATTATGACGGTCTTTGAATAAATGTTGCTTTTTGTTCATAAATACTGGGATCGGTAAATGTACCATAGATTGTTGTACATGGAAATAGAGTCACATGAAATTCTTGATGGAATTGGCTGGTTATGCTGATGTTTGTGATGACACTACTACAGTATATTAATAAATGTTTTTGGGTTTTTTTGTTCAACAAAAAATGTGAATAGTTGTTCATGGAAAAATAAGATATCCCCTGAAAATAAGGCCTAGCACATCTTTGGGAGCAAAAATTAATATAAGACACTGTCTTATTTTCAGGAAAACGGTCATATTACACTTTTAATTAAAAAAAAAAACAAATATACTCAAATATAAGCCGTAAGTATCTGGCACAGGAGGTGTGCGATGTTATCGTGCTGCCTCCATGGTGTAACGGGTGGCGCCGTGTCCCGTCCTGCCGGTGTCCCCTTCTCCAGGTTCCCGGCGGGGACAGGTGGCGCCGCTGACCGGGCTACGGTTCGCGGGCGCACCCGTCCCATCCGCTTACCTGTCCACGCTCCCGTTCTGCGCTCTCCTCCTGCCGGCCGGAAAGCGCACGCGCGCCCCCTTGTGCGCGCTCGCTTGTTCATGTGAATTTAAAGGGACAGCGCGCTGGTGATTTAATAATTGCCGAGCGCTGACCCTATATAATGTATGGGTCCCTGTCACTTCCCTGCTGGATCTTTGTTGCCTCCGTGCCCTAGAGAAAGCGTTATCCGTGTACTGGTCTCTGCCGTGTTCCTGACCGTTGCCTACGTTTCTCGACTCCGAACCTTGCCGCCTGCCCTGACCTTCTTGCTACGTTTATTGACCACGAATCTTGCCGCCTGCCCTGACCTTGCCGCCTGCCCCGACTAGCTACGCCTCACTTTTCGTACCACCTACACCTCGGCTGCCACCCAAGAAGTCACGCGGGGGTACGACCTGGAACTCCCGCCGCACAAGTCCATCCCGCTTTTGCGGGGGGGCTCTGTAAAACCCGGGGACCTACTTAGACTCCCCCCCCGGGTGGCTTAACCATACTTGCGTGGTCCAGAGGATCCATATCCCCCATTACAGTAAATCCACCCATGGATCCCCAAGTGCCTCTGCAACATCGCGTTTTTTCACGACATTTGCCCAAAAATCGCAACAATCGCAAACACATAAAATTTGGGCCACCCCCCGCCATATGCTCAACCTTTGCATCCCAGCAACATTCTCCCCCTCTGTCTTGGCTCCGCCCCACCCCTGTTTTTTTGGCCACCGGGGCCCCAATTTCGCTTCCTCTCCCCCCAAAATTTTGGGGGGAAAGGGGTTTTATTACCCTTCTCTAGCATGTGAACTGATGGGGGGATTTCCCTCGAGAAGTTAAAAGGCCTTTGTTTGAGTCTCTTTCCGGGGAAGGGCCCGGGTTGGGGGACTACCCTCTGGGACAGGAGGGCCCTTGACCCCCAGATCTACAGATCTTTCCCCCCCGCGAATTTTTTCCCGTCTTCAAAGGGCCGCGCTCATCCTCTGCTAAACCGCCTCTGAGCCTTCGACGGGGGTTCCCTATTGAGACATGCGGTTCAATTCGCACCCTGGCTTCGAACTGGGTTGGAATGACGCGCTCTTTGCGGGGACTTTTAAAAAAGGGGGTCCACAGGTAAAGACCTTTGGCACAAGAGACCTCCCTCCCCCTACGAATTAATCCCCCCTGGTAGCCCCATCATGAAAGGGTTTGCTAAAAAGGGGGAAGGGGCTCCGCCAAGAAAGAGACCTGCACGCCCCCCGCTGCTTTGCCGGGTCCGGGATTCCGCTTTCCCTTTCCCCCCCCTCAAGCCTCCGATCGAAACCCCTGCAGGTGGATGGGCCCCTTACGGGCAAGAACGCTGCCGTCGGGGAAAACTTATTCCCCTACTGCGCCAGCCCGAAATTTTTTCCCGAAGCTGTCCACAACGTCCCCCAAACCGGGGAAAAGTTTTGCACCCGGTCCGTAGGACGACCCTAGGGGCTGATTCCTCCTCTCCACTTTAATTATGCCAGTGGGGGTGACATCTGATACGGCCATCTTTTGCTTCTGCCTTTCCCGACTTTCGGGGCAGCTGAACTTCATCATCCTCCTTGGAATCCATCTGGGGAAACCCTGCTTATTTTTTCGGTCAGTGGGGACTTCTTAGTGACCCCCCCAACAAAACCCGGGGGGTGACCCTCCTTAGGGGGTCTACATAAGGGAAATCCGTTCCTTTTTGCCTCGTGCTTCCCTGCATTTCCCTTGGGGGTTCCCTGGGTGCAAGTCACTCCCTACCTCGATTGAAACGGCGAGGGCCGCATTGGGGGCCGGGAAAGTTAACCTCTGTTTTGGGAAACACCACGCCCGGGCCCACCACTTCTCCGATCGCCCCAAGCCCTGCCAGGGCCGCCAGGATACCAGGTTTTTGGGAGTATTCTCTGAAAAGCAGGGCGATCGCTGCCCCCACAGGGCCCTTTTGACTGCCCCATTGACCTCCCCCCTGGGACCATCCCCCCCCCGGGAAGGGGCATCCACCCGGGGCCCCAGACTCAGGCCCTGTCGGCTATATACAAAGAACCTCAA
The DNA here is from genome assembly GCA_025379985.1 of Phyllomedusa bahiana. Lineage (NCBI taxonomy): Eukaryota > Metazoa > Chordata > Amphibia > Anura > Hylidae > Phyllomedusa > Phyllomedusa bahiana. Next base: position 112,626 of record JAODAL010006785.1, read on the forward strand.
AAGGATTTATTCCAAAACCTCCTCCCCACTACCGGGGTTCTTTTCGTTAGAAAAAGATGTTTCCCCCCTTTCCCTTTTTGACAACAGAGGAAATAAAATCACCGGAAAAAAACGCTACCCTCTCCCACTGATCTCGGGGGCTTTTTATCGCTCAGGGGGGCTAAGGTGTTCTCCAAATTGGACCTGCGTGAAGCCTAAACCCCAACAGAAAATTTGGGAAGGGACGTGGAAAAAACTTTTTTAAAACCCAGATGGACATTTTAATACTCTATGCCCTTTTCTAGCAAGCTCCACTGTGTTCCCCGAATTTGCAATGATGTCTTTAGGGGTTATTGTATACCTGCGTCATGTGTTCCGGTGACATCCTGCTTCTCCCCCATCTCCAACCCACGACCAGGGGCACAGGGTTTTTAACATCGCCAAAAACCGACTGTACGCCAAGCGAGAAATGGTTTTTTTCCACCAGACCAGCTTACCCTTCCCGGGGAAAATTTGTCTCGGCTAAGGTCTGCAAAGGGCCCGGGAAAACTCTCTGCGTTCTGCAATGGCCCCTCCTGTCGGGCTTCGGGGCGATTTCAGCTTTCTGGCTTCGCCAATTTACCCGGGCAATTCATTCCCCCAATTCTCCACCTTTGGGGGGCTCCATTGTGGGCCCCCACAGGGAAAAACCGAAACCAGAATGCCCCGGGGGGAAAATGTTTTTCAACTAAAAACTGCCTTCCCTTTGGGGCCTGTCTTAGTCCGGCCAGATCCTGAGAAGCCCTTTTCTATTAGGGGATCCCCTTCCGGGGCCCCGGGGGATTTCCCCACACAAAAAGGGGCCCCAAAAGCAAGACCCCCACTAAGGGGTTTTTCTCCAAACCTTTCACCGGGGGGAGCGGAATTAGCCCTTGGGATCGGGGGTCTTGGGCCCTCAAGTTGGGCCCCGGGGGAATGGCCCTCTGCTGGAGGGGCTGTCACCCAATTGACTCTTACAAACACAAGAATCTCTTTTTATCTTTAACGGCCCCGCCCTAAACCCTGCCAAGCCAGGGGTCTCTCTTTTTTCCACGTTTTTACTTTCGCATTACTTCCGGCCTCTGAAAAAAACGTCAAGGCTATGCCCCTTCCATGTCTTTTATGTGGTTGGTGAGGAACCCCTTCACAGCACATTATTCTCCCAAGGGGGTTCACGGGCCCCGGGATCTCCAAGACTTCCCGCGGGGAAGACTTTTGTGCCACCCAGCGCACAGGGAAAAAATACTGGGGTGGGGGCAAGTTTCCCTATTGGCTGGTCACCCCGGGGCAGAATCCATGCTTTTTTTTTCGGGACTACTGGGGGCCACTCTGCACAAGACATAAAAGACTTTACCCCTCCTTGCACTGGGCCTTTGAAACAAGGGGCCCCGTCACGGACCCCGCAGGCTCTTACATCCCTGCCCCTTCCAAAACCCCTGGACACACATACCAGGATTTCATCAGGGCCTCCTATTCTTTGGGGGAAATTTTAGGTCACTGGGGGTCACGGGCCGATTCCGAAGATCCCCCTTTTTGGGCCCCTTCCTGGGCCCGCCCTTTTACCACAATTGGGCCTTTACTTTTTTCCGGGACATTTTTTTGTCTACATGGGGTTTCCTTCGCATTCGTCTCCGATCAAAGGATTTAATTTGCATCCCGTTTTTGGCGGCACAAAGTTCTGTTTGCAATCAACAACTTTTCTTCGGGGCCCACCCCCCTCCGTCCAACACAGTGGGAAAGATTAAAAAAAACCTGGGGGAATTTTTTGTCTTTTTTTTTCTGGAGAGGAAACTGGGGCCCAGCGCCCCCCCCTGGGGCCCAGTTTTTCTTACAACCACTGACCGGGTGCGCCGGGGCTTCTTTTCCCTTTTTTTGAGTCATGGGCCCCCACCCCCGGGCCCCCCCCTCCCCTTCCCCTGCCTACAGGTTTCGGAGGTGCCCGCGGTCATGACCAAGTTTTTAGGGGTTTTTTAAGGTTCATCTGGGCAAATTTCTCGACATTCCCCCCCCCTACCCCCCCCTCCCCCCCCCTCCCCCCCGGACTGATTCTGCGAAACTTCAAGAAAAAACACCTGCCATGAAGACTGTCAAAAAGGGAAGCGCTTCTTCTTTTAGTTGGAAGGGCTTTGACCCAAAGCCGGGGGCCAAATCGAATATTTTGAATCAAGATCTCTTCCCAAATCTTCAGGCTAAAAAGAAGGGGAGGTCTAAGGTGGGGTTTTTACCCTTTTCTCCAGGCCCCCGGCGGGCGTGCGACCCCTTTTCCCCCCCCCCCCGCTACCTGTCCCGCTCCCATTCGGCCCCCTCCTCCTACAACCGAAAAGCGCACTGGGGGCTCGCTCTGTGAATTAAAGGCAGCCGCCGGTGATTTTATAAATGCCGGGTGCTGACCCTAAATAATGTATGTGTCCACTGCACTTCCCTGCTGGACCCTTTTGTTGCCTTCCGTGCCCTGGGAGAAAGCGTTATCCGTGTACTAGTTCTCTGCCGTGTTCCTGACCCTTGCCTACGTTTCTCGACTCCGAACCTTGACGCCTGCCCTGACCTTTTTGCTACGTTTATTGACCACGAATCTTGCCGCCTGCCCTGACTACGTCTACGCCTCACGATTCTGTACCACGGTACACCTCGGCTGCCACCGCAAGTCACGTCAGGGATAGCGACCTGGTAGACTCCCGCTTTGCGGTGGGCTCTGGTGAAAAACGGGACCTACTTAGACTCCACTCCCTGGTATTGCCTACACCATCGCTTGTGGCGGTCCAGAGGATCCACTATCCTGGCCGTTACACATGGCCTGATGACATCACGCCCCCTGTGCCGTGAAGAAGACAGAGCGCCTTGGAGCAGCGGGGGAGTAAGGTATTTTTTTTTTAAAACCCTGCCTATGGGGGACATATAGCTGCCTGTGTGGGACATTAAACTTACTATACCTGCCTATACAATTTTATTGATATCCATTTTTATTTTTGAAATGTACCAGTAACCGCTACATTTTCCACTCTAGGCTTATACTCGAGTCAATAAGTTTTCCCATGTTTTAGTGGCAAAATTTGGTGCCTCGACTTTGTATTCGGGTTGACTCATACTCGAGTATATACAGTAATAAAAAATGAAAAGTTCAAAAAAAGTTAACTTAATTGGTATTGCCACTTATTTATAAGTTGATCTGATAAAATTGCATTGTTTATTCCACACGGTGACCGCCACAGAACGGAAAAATATGCAGCAGCAAAAGTGTGATTCATTATTTCTGTCAAAAATTGGACTAAAAATTGTCAAAAAGTCGCATGTCTTCCAAAATTGCAGCAATAAAAACCACTCTTCACCCGCAAAAACAATCCTTCGTCCAGGACGATACATGGAAAAATGAAAAAAGTTAATGGCCTCCAAATGTGGTGTGGCAGCGCAAATTTAAAAAGTTTAGATTTCTAAAAAAAAAAAAGTAAAACGTGAAGATTACGTCACTTATAGCCAACACTGAACTCCATTAACTCCTTAACGACCGCCCACCATCTTTTGGCGTCGCATTTCAGGTGTTGTCTCGCAAATCTTTTTTCGTCGCTGCACCCTTGGGTTTTTGCGCCCCGGGGCCCGCAGCGCTGTACCCAACCCTGATCACAGCCCTTGAGACGGGGGGCGGGGGAAATTCCACTCCCCCCTGCTTTTAAACCCCTTTTATGGGGATGTAGAGGCAAACAAAGGGGTTTCCCCCTCTGTGGGTGATCAAAACACCCACACAGATTATAAGTATTACATAAGAAAAATTTTTCTAATACATATAAGTTAAAAAAAAAAAAAGTTTTCCCTTTATCGATTTAAAAAGAAAAAAAAATTAAAAAGTGTAAAAAAAAATAATAAAAAAAAATTGTGCTACTTACACACCAAAAAAACCTCCTATTGGTTTTCCCCAACGTAATAAAACCCGTGGGAAATTTAATCTAACAAGTTATTAAGTGGAAAAAAGTGAATGGTTGTAAAAAAACAAAAAAAAAATTTTTTTTTTTTTTTTTTTAAATCCCGCAAATAATTTTAAAATGAATTAAAAATATTCCCAAATAAAGTAAACTTTCTCAAATAAAAACAAGGCTCATCCAAACCGGTCATTGAAAACATAAAAAAGTTACAAAAGTTGAAAAAAAGGGGGGAAAAAACTAAAAAAATGTGCTGGTCATTTTAAATTTTTTAGGGGTTCGGCTTTAAAGGGGGGTTTCCCCCGGGTTATTCAACCGTAATTGCGGGGCGGATTTCGCCCCCAATTACGGCTTTGGGAAGGGGCGGGGGGGGGGGCAGCCCCCGGCCCCATGCTTTTTTTTATCCCCCCGCCCCTCCGGGGGGGATATGAACATGTCACTTTCCCCCCGCCGGGGGATTCGCCGAGCGGGAGAGAAAGGAATCCATAGTTTCTATGGAACTGTGGTTTTCCATAATGGCTGGGACGGATTCCAGCCGATTGGGAGCGCAGTAAACGGCGGCCAATAGGGCGCAATCCGTCCCTGCAATAACCCGTTTGAAGGGCCCCTTTAAGGCAATGTTCACTGGCTTATTGCGACGTAATTGCGGGGAGGTTTGCCCAATTCGCCGGCCTCAGCCGTAAAAAATGTGCATGTCACTTTTTCTCCCCCCCGCCCGGCGGATTCGCCGAGGGGAGGGGGAGAAAAAATCCAATTCTCTTGAGACCTGTGGATTACCGTAATGCCGGGACTGATTTCACCAAATTTTGCGGAAAATACGGCCCAATATCTAAAAATCAGTCCCAAAATAAGCCATGTGAACGGGGCCTAAGGGGTTAAAGCCAACCCTCCCAAAAATATATATTTTTCATATTCCACCAAAGAATTTTTTTCCATTTCCCTTATTATTTGACACAGTAAATGGTACCAATACAAAGTAAAAGTTGCCTCGCATAAAACAAGCCCTCATAGGTTTTTGTAGACAGAAAAAAAAAATAATAGTGACGTTGGTTTGGGGGAAAGAAACACATGGCGCAGCTGTAAAAGAGTAATAACACTAGAGAATACTACTAGAGCTCAAAAGGTAATGTACAGCAGTCACCTGCACTTTATTTCTGAAGAGAAAAATGAAGTGCGCTGTATTGGGTTGTATAGGCAACTCCCTTTTTTTTTTACTCTAGCGCTCTTTTTAATCTTTTTTCCCTCCAAAAAACACTTGGGGAAACCCCAATGAAAACAGTCCCTTTCCGGTGTGGCTAACTCCGCCCCTTATGGCAGAGGGCTCCACGGGAAAAACGTCACTTCCGTTTTTACAGACTTGCGTACGCAATTTTGGGGGAGATTTGAGGGGCTTGTCTCGGCGTGTCCCGACGGAGAGGGGTGATTTCCAAGTGACAAGTCGGAGCCCCCCCCTGCAGGAGGAAACTCCGGGGAGCAGTCCTGTACCGGGAGACTGCACACAAGAGGCGGAGAGGGTGGAGTGAACAGTTACAAAAACCCTTTTATGTCTTTCCGCTCACCGCTATAACACGCCGGGGCACTGCTTGGATGACTCGGTGCACGCTGCGCTCTGCTGGGGCATTAAAAAAGGAAAGGACTAAATGAAAAAACTCTTTCAAAAAAGCAAAAAGAACTTTTTTTTTTTATACGTCATTTTTTAAAAATCTTTCCTTTTTACACTGCAAACAGCGGGCCTTCTGGGTGGCACCGCCTGGGGGGGCGCCTCTGCTCGGGGGGGCCGCTGCTGCGGGGGGGCCCGTCTGCGCGGGGGGGGGCCCCCTGCTGCGGGGGGGGCGCCGTCTGCTCGGGGGGCGCCGTCTGCTGCGGGGGGGGCCGTCTGTGCGGGGGTGCCGTCTCTTTGGGGGGTGCCGTCGCTGCGGGGGGCGCTGTCTTGCGGGGGGCCCTGCCGCGGGGGGGGTGTCTGCTGTGGGGGGCGGCGTCGCTGTGGCCTGCCCGGGGGGGGGGGGCCTCTTTGGGGGGGGCGTCTGCCGGGGGGCGGGGTTTTTTGCCGGGGGGGGCTGTTGTGCGGGGGGGGCTGCCGCGGGGGCGGTGTCTGCTGTGGGGGGCGGCGTCTGGTCCTTTGTGCGCTGCCCGGGGGGCGGCGTCTCTGTGGGGGGGGGGCGTCTGCTGCGGGGGCGGCGTTTTGCTGCGGGGGGGGCCGTCTGCTGCGTGTTGGCACCGCCCCCCCCCCCCCACACACGAGCAGGGGGGGCCCCCCCCAACACCACACACCCCCAGCAGGGGTGGGACCGCCCCCCCACAACCGCAGCAGGGGGCGGCGGGGCCCCCCCACACACACGCAGCAGGCGGCGGCACCGCCCCCCCCCCCCCCACATGCAGCAGGCGGTGGTGCCCCCCCCCCGCCTGCTGCGTGTGTGGGGGGGGGGGGGGCGGCGCCGCCGCCGGCGGCGTGGGTGGGGGGGGGGGGGGGGCGGCGGGTTCCGCCGCCCGCTGGTGGTGTGTGGTGGGGTTGGGGGGGGTTTTCCGCCCCCCAAGCTTTCGTTTTTTGGGGGGGGGGGGGGGGGTGGCTGCGTGTGTGGGGGGGGGGGGGGGGGGGCGGTTTTCCGCCCGCCGCCTCTGCCGGGGTGTGGTGGGGGGGGGTTTGGTGGGGCTGCCCCGCCGCCTTCGGCCTGTGTGGGGGGGTGGGCGGTTTCCGCCCCGGGGCCCGCTGCGTGTGGGGGGGGGGGGCGGTTTCCCGCCCCCGCGCGTGTGTGGGGGGGGGGGGGCGGTTTCCTGCTGCGTGGTGTGGGGGGGGGGGCGGGGCCCCCCCTGCTGCGGTGGGGTTTGGGGGGGGGGGGGGTGCCCCCCCCCCTGCTGCGTGTGTGGGGGGGGGGGGCGGGGCCGCCCGCCTGTGCGTGGTGGGGGGGGGGGGGGGGGGGTGCCTGGGTGCCCTGGGGTGGGGGGGGGGGGTCGGTGGCCGCCGAAACCTGCGGGTTTTTGGGGTGGGGGGGGGGGGTGCCGCCGCCCCCTGCTGCGTGTGTGTGTTGGGGGGGGGGTCCCCCCCTGTTTGTGTTTTGGTGTGGGGGGGGCGGTGGCCCCCCGCCCTGCTGTTGTGGGGTTTTGGGGGGGGGCCCGGCTGCCCGCCGCCGCCCCCGCTTTTTGGGGTGTTTGGGGGGGGGCCCGGTTGCCGGGCCCCCCGCCTGCTTGTGTGTGGGGGGGGGGGCGGGGCCGGGGCGCCCGCCTGCCCCGTGTGTGGTGGGGGGGGGGGGCCCGGCCCCCCCCGGGCCCCGGGGGCCCCCCCAGCCCCCTGGGGGTGTTTGGGGGGGGGGCGGCGGCCCGCCCCCCGCTGCTGTGTGTGTGGGGGGGGGGGGGTGCCCCGCCGCCGCCTTTTTTGTGTTTTTGGGGGGGGGGGGGGTGCCGCCGCCCCCTGCCCGTGTGTGTGGGGGGGGGGGCCGGTGCCGCCCCCCGCCCCTGCTGTGTGGTGGGGGGGGGGGGGCGGGTTTCCGGGCCCCCGCCGGGTGTTGGGGTGTGGGGGGGGGGGGGGTCCCGGGCCGCCGCCGCCTGCTGTGTGTGTGGGGGGGGGCCCCGGGGCCGCCGCCGCCGCCTCCCCGGGTGTGGTGGGGGGGGGCGGGTTTCCCCCTGCTGTGTGGGGTGTGGGGGGGGGGCCGGGGGGCGCCCCTGCGTGTGGGGTGGGGGGGGGGGGGGGGGGGGGCGCCGGCGCCGGGCCCCGCTGTTGTGTGGGGGGGGGGGGGCCCCCTCCTGTCCCTCTGTAAAGGGTTTTTAAATTTTCATAGTTTCCCAAAATTGGGGGGTTCGCATGGAACCCCCGGATTTTTTTTCGCCCTGGATGAGCCCGGACACTTGCTGGCAGGGGGAAAGGGCTGATAATTTCTGATGCTGTTTGCCGGTGCCTATGTGGGGTTGGGCCCCCCCATTTTAGATAATAGGTTTTATTTTCTAATTTCACAGAATCTTATCCCTAATGACTTGACCGAACCTCCTCCACTCACGATTCTTTTTCTCCCCCTAAAAAAAAATTGGGCCCCTTCGGGGGTGGGAAAAGGGGCCCCTAGAACAGAAACCCTCCCCCGGGAAAAAGAATTTTGGGGGCCCCTCCCCCGGGTTTTGGGCTGTGCTCTGACCGCTCCCAAAAATTTCAGGTTTTAAATAACCAGAAATTTAGAAGCTGACCAAAAAAAACACGAAACAGGGGGGCCTGGCCGAGGGGCCCTCCTCACATCAGGACAAAAAAGGTTGGGGGAAAATTTTTCTTTTACTTTGTAATTTTTGGGAAAAAAGATGTCCGGGAAAGGGAAAACACCCAACTAGTAAAGCTTCATTCTTTTTATCAACCCCATTGGGGGAATAGAACCCTTATTGTTTTTTTCTTTTTTCTTTGGGCGGGTTTTTAAAAAATTTATGTGGCATTAAAGGGGGTTTTTTCCCCCCGGCGGGGTTTTCGAGCCCCAAACCAGCTTTAGACCCAAACCTTTAGGGTGGGAGGGTTTGCAAATTTGCAAAGGGGGAAAAGCTTTAAACCGAAAAAGGGGGGGCAGGGAAAAAAAAAATTCCAAAATTTTTTTTTGGGAAACCCCCCATTAAAAAGTCAATTTAAAGTACCCCCTAGGCAATGTTTCCCTTCGCAATTTTTCAAAAAGACTGGGCATTTCCCAACGGGGAGTGGGTTTTTCAGCCCCGGGCCGTTTTCCGGCAAGGACCAAACCGGGCGGTTTTTTGGCCCCACCCGGGGATTTTTTCCCCTTTTTTGCGGCCTCCCCACGGCCCCCCGGGGGGAAGGGAGCGGGCCCTTTTCCCAGACGGGGGGGCGGGGGGGGCGGGGGGGGGAAAAGGGGGGGGGGGCCCTTTTAAAAAAACCCCTTCCCCCCCAATTTTTAAAATGCACAGATTCCATTCCCCGGGGGGAAAACCGACCGGGAGAATTTTGGCCCCCCAAAACCCCCCAAAGGGTTTTTAGGGGGCCCCCCGGGGGGGAAAAAAAAAACCCCCCCCATCCCCCCCCTGGGGAAAAACCCCCCTTTGGTTGGGGACCCGCCTTTCCCGGGTTTTTTCCCTTGCGCCCCCGTTTCCCGCTCATTTTTCACCGGGTTTTTTCCCGGCAGTTTGCAAAACCGCAAACCGCATGAAAAAACCCTGAAAACCCGTGTGTGGGGAATGCCCTAAGTGTGTATGGGTTTGCTTTTCCCTAGCTATTCTTGTTCAGGGGACATGATGCTAGGGTTTTTTAAATGTAGTATAAAAAGGCCGTAGAACTTAAAGTAGTCTACACTGTAGTTTTTCATCGTATTTTCGCCAACCTTGGTCTATGTTCACAGGGATTATTTGGGGGCGAAATTACGCCGGGGGGGGGAGCGGGGGGGCCCGAACCCCCGGCCCATAGACTTGCATTACCAGCGCGGTATACGCTGCTAGTAATGGATGCACTTATCTCCCCCCCGGCGGCTTGCCGAGCGGGGAGAGGAGACGTAATCCATGTTCTCTATGAGAACTGTGGTTCCGTAATGACGGGGGACGTTTCCGCCGAAATTCGCGCACTGGGGCCCGAAATATGTCCATTTAAGCGGGTGTGAAAACCCCTTAGGCTTTTAAAAGCGCGAAAATACGTATTTTCATGGGGCCCCCATAGCTAAATAGAAAAGATGAGCTGTAGTTTCAAGCTCGTCTTCCGGCTGGCTATTCACAAATTTTTTATTTACACAAAAACGTGAAAAAAACGGTGGCCGCGCTCGAGAAAACTTTTTTCTTTTTGGGACTTTTTTTGAGGGCATGTAACTGTAGTTAAGGAGTAAAAGCTTCTCTTTTATTTAGGTAAACCCCATTGCTAAGATAAACTGCGGGAGTGACTCCCCCATGGAAGCCGACTGATGGCAGGTTAAGCGTCAGATGATAAGAGGGGTGGAGAGGAGGTCGGTAACCAGAATAACTTGTCACTCTAAATATACATAAAATTTTATCTCCTAACCAAAGAAAATCAAACCGCAATGTATTTGGTAAAATTCCTTTTCCTTTCTCTCATGTTAAAGCTAATTTTTGTAAAGAGAAAATTCCTTTGTGATTAAAGGTAAAGAATTTTTTTTTTTTGTCGGTTAAATCTTGATGGTGATGTGGTCGGGCTTTTATACAAAATGAAAAGCATTTTCAGACACCTGTGCTAATTTTTGGCAGGTGTGTCCTTAAAGGCAAGGCTACTTTGAAGGCTGGGCCCCACATTTTTAGCCCAAAAAGGGGAAAAAAAAGGTTGTCGGCTGCTGGGAAGAACAAATTGGGGGTTTTTGGGAAGCCCTGACTGCAATCAACATTGCCAAGACATTATCACATACTCACTCTAACATAGCTCTGGGAGGGTATTCTGCCTCAAAAACAATTAAAACAAAACCATCCAAAACCTGGACAAATTCAATGGACGAGAGAGTTCAGAAGCTTTTCGAAAAAGGGGGGCCTTGTGCACATGTAAAATCACCTAAAATAAAGTTTTGGCTTGAAAATGTTTGATTTTATTTAGTAATAACCTGCTAAGTTATAATTTCACAAATTTCCATTTTTTTGTTCGTTATAAAAATGAAAAAGGTTGAAAACTTCGGGGCATAAATTTAGAACTGCTTTTTTTAGTTTGTTTTTGTATTAAATATCGTTTTCATTGGCAGTTTTTGTTTAAAAACCTTTCAATTTCTCTAATTGGGTTGATGAAATTGGAAAAAATTCAATTTGACTGCAATTTATATAGGTAAATTTTGGAAAATAAAGAAAAAAAATTATTTGCATAATAATTTGGAACAAGGTATACGGACCCTTTCCATGTATATTTGGGTGCTTGTCTTTTTTTGTCCCCGGCTCAGGACAGTAAGGCCTCGTTCAACGGCTTTTTTCGCCATGGATTTGCCCCGGTTGCGACGTCAATCCGTCGGCAAATCATGAAAATATCACGCCCATTTTCATTTTGGCTTTCAATAGAAAATAGGCCCGTTCACAGACCATAGTTCCCTGCCGGATTTTCCGCCGCGGATTACGCGGCAATCCCGGGCGGAAAAACAAAGTCATTCAATTATTTTAAAATGACGGATTCACCACCCACAATGAATGGAGATGGGGAATCCGTCGGGAATTCATTACAAAATACGTGCCACACTTAGTGGCACGTATTTGCATCTGATTTTCAACTGATTTCGGAACGGATTTACGATCGGCAATCCGATGTAAATACGTTCTGAAATAAGCCGTGTGAACATAACCTAACACTGAGGTACTAGTGCACTGGAACATTTTACAGATCATGGGGATCTGGGCGCTGGGATTCTCCCTGAAATGAAAGCACAAAAGTGATTTTTGTCAATGTGCAGCTTTGTATTGCTCTCCTGAGAGCTAAACAGATTGGCACATGGGATTATAAAAACTATGTAGGCTTTAGGGCTTGTTCACATGGCATTGTTGGATCCGAAACTCGGATCCAAACACGCTGCGGCAAGCGGATCTAAAACAGATCCAACACGTATCCAACATGCAGCTGAGTGATTGGATGTGTGTTGGATGACGTGGGATTGCTCCCTATAGTTTATTATAGGGCTCCTGCTGCGCCTTTCGGACCAAGAATTGACATGTCAATCCTTGGGACGGATCTGAAAGACGCAGTGAGACACACATTGGAGATCACTCGTGTCAATACTGATGCATGTCTCGTATTAAAAGCCATGTAAGTCACATTGCACATTATTAATGTGTGTTTGGGTGCGTTTAGGGTCTGACAGACGGATTAAAACATGCAGCTCAAAAGCGTATGTTACACGGATTAAATCATGCTGTGTGAACATATGCTTAGAGTGCTTCTGCCAGGATCAGCCAATCAAAGCCAGAGGGGCACAGCGCTCCCCTGACTCTTGGTTGCAGTGCTCAGCGGAGGGCTCAGTCCTTATACACCCAGATATCAGAACCTCTGAAATGTCACTACGACATGCCAGTAAGCTTTGTGAAAACTGTTGTGATACTTTAAGGCTATGTTCACACGGCTTAACTGCGGGACGTTAACTGCGGGACGCAATTACGCCGTGTGGACGGAGGCGCGAGCGGGGGAGTGAGCGGGGAGCCGGCACTTCGGCTCATTGACTTATATTACACGCCGCTGGTAATTCACGTGTCAATTATCTCCCCGCTCAGCGAATCTGAGACGTAATCCATAGTTCTCTGAGAACTGTGGATTACCGTAATGAATGGGCCGTTTTCAGTCCGGAATTTGCGCACTTCGGCGCGTAATTATGGACCGAAATACGGCCCATTTTAAGCCGTGTGAACATGGCCTAAGGGTTTATTTTAAGGCACAATGGTACAAAAGGACCGTAAACAATGTTACATATTGTTCAATCAAGTTAATGGTTTGTTTTCTATGTATAAAGTCTTTTCCTTTTGTGTTTTAAAGTGTGGGCTTGTTCACACAGCGTTTTTGGATCCGAAGATCTAATCCAAAAACGTAGTGTCAATCGGATCTAACACGTGTCCAATACGCAGCTGCATGTTGGATGTAGCAGGATCGCACGCTATAGTTTTAAATAGGGCTCCTGCTGCATCTTTCGGACTAAGAATTGACATGTCAATTCTTGGAACGGATCCGAAAGACACAATGAGACACATCGGCGATCACTCGTGTGAACACTAATACGTGTTTTACATTGCGAGCATTGCTCATTGTTAGATGCGTGTTTGGGTCCTTCTGAATGGACCCAAGCACGTGTCTAAAAACATTTGATCAAATGGACCCAACAAGCCATGTGAACATACCCTTATACTTTAGATAGGGGGCAAAAAAGCAAAAACCAGTCACAGCAGCCGCCACAATTTTCAAATGCTGGCAAGGTATGCAGCAACAGGTACAGAGGTGTCATTGTTTATTGCTGCTTATATTGCGTGTTGTCAAGCTTTTTATTTGGGTTGGGACAATTCTGAGGAGTCAATCAGTAGTGTCCAAGAAAATGGGGAGACCAATCTGAATCCTGCCGGGGAGACAGGTTAAAGGTAGTGTCTAATGGACAGGATTCAGATTAGTTTCCTCGTTTTCCTGCTGGCTGCCGATTGGTCGGTCAAAATTTGGGTCAAGACAAATCTTCCCAGTCCAAATCCTAAGCCCAGGTTTGCACAGTTTCCTTTTATCCAACTTTTAATGATTAGGATGATAGTACGAGTATACAATTCCTTTTCATAAGAACACACACAACAGTGCAAGTTTATATAACCGTAGCCAGGCACGTCTATGAGAATAAAACTAATATATGTGAGTTAAGAAGGTGTATCCTTGAAGTAGTAGAAGGTAATGATCCTGAACAAATCACTACGTGGCTACTACAGTGTTTTGGATCCCTATTAGAGGCGCTTGCCCCGAAAGGGCTTAATGAGGAATTCCACTGGAACGTATTTTTGCCAAATTGCTTACCTCTCTTTGTACCTCTATAATTGTATCAGTGGAATCCGATGGAAGGATCTGCCGCTGTGCCTTATTCAAATTAATTAGGTTATCTATTGACGGGTGTGCAGTGAGGAGGGTATGTTTGCCTTTCGCTAATATGTGATGTAATTTGGGAGTAAATGCATTTTCACCAAACGTCATCTAGCAGCCGTCTACCATATTCGAGAAGGGCACAGCGGCATAGTACCTCCACACAGGATATTTTTTCAGTCAGATTTATTATATTCACAGTTGTGCTCAAAAGTTTACATACCCCGGCGGAATTTTTGCTTTCTTGGCCTTTTTTCAGAGAATATGAATGATAACATAAAAACTTTTTTTCCCCTCATGGTTCATGGTTGGGTGAAGCCATTTATTGTCAAACTACTGTTTTCTCTTTTTAAATCATAATGTCAACCAAAAACATCCAAATGACCCTGATCAAAAGTTCACATACTTGAACACATGCACAGAAGTTGACACAAATGAGTTTGAATGGCTGCTAAAGGTAACATCCTCACCTGTGACCTGTTTGCTTGTAATCAGTGTGTGCATAAAAGTTGAGTGAGTTTCTGGGATCCAGACAGATTTGCATCTTTCATCCGGCCACTGATGCTTCTGGATTGTGAGTCATGGGGAAAGCAAAAGAATTGTCAGCGGATCTACAGGAAAAGATAGTTGATCTGTATAAAACAGGAAAGGGATAGAAAAAGATATTGAAGGAATTGATAATGTCAGTCGGCAGTGTTCAATCTGTGATTAACAAATGGAAAATCAAGGGCTCTGTAAAGACCAAACCACAGTCGGGTAGAACAACAAAAATTTCGGCCACAACTGCCAGGAAAATTGTTCAGGATGCAAAGAAAAACCCACAAATAACATCAGCTAAAATCCAGGACTCTGAAAACTAGCGGTGTGACTGCTTCAAGATGCACAATGAGGCGGCACATGTAGAAAAATGGGCTGCATGGTCGATTCACCAGAAGAAAGTCATTACTGTGCAAATGCCACAAAGTATCTCGCCTACAATACGCCAAACAGCACAGTGACAAACCACAAAACTTCTGGAACAAGGTAATTAGGAGTGATGAGACCAAAATCAAACTTTTTTGTCCACAACCATTAACATTACATTTGGAGAGTTGTCAACAAGGCTTATGATGAAAGGAACACCATTCCTACTGTACAGCACGGAGCCGGATCGCTGATGTTTTGGGGATGTGTGAGCTACAAAGGCACCGGAAACTTGGTCAAAGTTGGAGGAAAGATGAATGCAGCCCGTTATCAGCAAATACTGGAGGCAAATTTACACTCATCAGCCCGGAAACTGCGCATGGGATGTACTTGGACGTTCCAACATGACAACGATCCAAAAAGGTTCTGGAATGGAAATCTCAGTCTCCTGACCTCAATATCATTCGGCCACTCTGGGGAGATCTCCAGCGCACAGTTCATGCAAAACAGCCCAGGAATTTACAGTAACTGGAGGAATTTTGCCAAGAAGAATGGGCAGCTTTACCATATGACAAAATAAGGGCTCATCCCCACGGCACGCGATGAGCAGAGAAAAGCGCTCACCCTTCCCATTGATATGTTCGTATTCTGTCCGAAAACCGGACGGAAGAATGAACATGTTCAATGTTTTTCGGGATGCCGGCGGTCTGCACGGGTTTTCCATAGCGGCCCGTTGTGTTTGCGGCTGGTTTTTCAGACGGTCTGCAAAACCGCAAACCATCTGAAAAACTGTCCGCAACCCGGTGCCATGGGGACATGCCCTAAAGAGCCTCACCCACAACTACCACAAAAGACTTTAAGCTGTCATTGATGTTAGAGGGGACAATACACGGTATTAAGAACTGGGGTATGTAAACGTTTGATCAGGGTCATTTGGATGTTTTTGGCTGTCATTATGATCTAAAAAAAGAAAACAGCAGTTTTGACAATAAAGGGCTTCACCAACCACGAACCATGAGTGGGAAAGAAAGTTTTTGTGTTATCATTAATATTCTCTGAAAAAAGACCAAGAAAGCAACAATTCTGCCGAAGTATGTAAACTTTTGAGCACAACTAAGTACAATTGAATGTTATATCTTGTTGATATTGATGGTAGTTTTAGGTAGGGTTGTGGTATTATATATTTGTTAGTGTAATGATTGCGGCTAGATATACCTGGGCCCATTGATTCCAGTTACGCTTGACAAAGGCGGAGTGTCCACTCCTGAAACGTCGCAAGTTGAATGCAGTGAACTGTTCTGAGATCTGCAGACTATCGCTGCCCGAGATGCGATAAGACAATTCCCATAGTGGATGTAAGAAAGCAGGTAAAGACACGCAGCGACTCATTGCAGGTTATATAAACTAGCACCGTTGTGTACACACCTATGAAAAGGAATTGGATATTCTTACTATCATCCTAATCATTAAAAGTTGGATATAAGGAGTATATTGGAAGTTTTGGATAGATGGCTTTCATCAGTACTGCTGGATTTGCAAACAGGTGGTGTCCTGTAACTGCTGATTAAAAAACCTGTAGAAACCTGTAGCTGCAATTACATTGAAATTTGAATGCACAGTTTCCTTTCCCACTGCCACTTAGAGTGCTTTCACACAACGCAATTTTGGTGCAGTTTTAACTGCGCTCCAATTATCTGCCTTTATAACCAGCAAGCTTCTTTCAGTTGCCTAAACTGTTTGTTTCAATTGGTGTTTCAAGTAAGTAATCAATTACTGTGTGTGAAGTCTTGTGGATTACAAGCACACTAATTGATTACTCACTTTCCACGCAGTTTAAATAAGTGCAAAGAGCTTGATGGCACAAAATTGGCGCAGTTAAAACTGCACCACAAGTGCGCTGTGTGAAAGCAGCCTTACAGAGTTGGTCAGAAAATGCAGCTGCTATTTCATGAGAGTAATTGCATGTTTACTGATACCCAAAAATGATGCTTATTCAGATTAATATTTTCTAAACAGGAACATGGACCAGGTGATGGCTCACTTCATAGCAAATTGTCTCCATCTTCTCTTGCACTCAATGCACTCTTGGCTTCTAATATAAATTTTACAAATCATCATCATCAGCAAAATACTATACAGAACAGCGTTTGCACAACAAATCCAAAAGAATGTTTGAAGGTTCCTGTAGTTCGACTCTCTCGCTTTAATATACAGCCCGAAACTGAAGAGGAAGAATCCACAGAGGAAACTGAAGAAGAAGAATCGGATGAGGGGCAGCAGCATGACCAGGTACAGCCTTTTAGCTGGTTATGGGTGTTTTTTCAAACAGACCTTCCCAGTTTTAGGTTTGATGTGAAGGTTTCCTAGTTTAACAATCAAGAAACCAAATAAATAAATTTAAAAAAAATTTTAAAAAATCCTTTAAAAATTCAAATTCCCAAAAATAAAAAAATTTTCATACACAATATTCAATTACCCAAAACTAACAAAAAACTTACTTTATACCCCCAAACCCAAAAACAAAACCCAAAAAAAAAACAAAACAAAAAAAAAAAAAAATTTTTTTACACTTAACCTCCCCTTGGGAGGGAGTAAAAATGTGGTCTTAGGTTACTAAATTTCAAAAAGTTTTCTAGATTAAATGAGAGTCTGGGGGCCGATTTAGTATTTACACTAAGTTTCTACCTTTTGAAACTACAACCTTGTGGGTGGTACATTTGTGAATGTTCAAGTTCTTTGCCTGTTTTATTAGTGTTGTGTGTGTATTTTTGTGGGTGTGTGTGTGTGTTGGATGTATATATTATATATATATATTTAAAATATATATTATTTTTAATATTATATATATTTATTTTGTGGGGGTTTAGGGGCCCGAGAGGGAGCGGCTGGGTTCCCCGAAGAGACAGTGACACCTGCGTAAAGTTCAAGTCCAGGCTGTTTTGGGGGTTTTTTTTATGATAAACGTAAACAAAAAACGGTCTTAACTCAGGCATAAAACAAAAACCCGCCCGGCTGGGCGCAAAAAATACATGAATTAAACCTATCTATACAGGGAACACTGTGACCTGGGCCCCAAACTGCAAATTAACATGCATAGTATTAAATATGGCTCCAGAAACCCCGCCCTGCCGGCCTGCGGGGTCAGGTTTTAGGCCTTGCACCAGCCTCACTGGTGCGTGGGAGTGGCACCCACCGGCCTTTGGGCCACTCCGAAACGCCGAGGGGTAAAGGGACTGGAACCGCTTTATACTGCGATCTACTGACACACACAAAGTTGGCTTCCTTCACCGGCCCGGCCACTCGGTGAAGCATGGTCCCAAACCCTTTCTAAGGCCCCTAGGAAGCATTCTTGGGGAAACTATCTTCTGTCCACCACTCGCCTGTCACTGTTCCAACCCCCCCCCTCTGTTCGAGCCTGTGGGGGGCGGACACACTTAGCCCCCAAACAAGCTTTCCCAGACAGTGCATCGCATTGCCCTGTAGTTTCCTGTGTGCTCCCCGAGAAACTAAAATTTTGCGTGTCAGGGAAACCCTTGGGGACTCTTGCATTTCGTTTTAGCTTGGGACATCCAAG